>JAVTVY010015476.1:0-64601 GCA_036873755.1 Hanleya hanleyi
GAGTCACTGATGGGTTTGTCGCTGAGAAAATATATCCACCTGTTGAAACATCGAGTGCAGCCAGAGATTCGTCGGGCCCACCGTTGCTTGGTCCACGATTCTGGAGCCATCTCCATTGACGATCTTGGCTTTCACATACAAGTATGTATGGGCTAAATCCACATAGGCCGTATCCGCATTACTGATGGTGAACTCGATGGGCCCTGTTGCGTTGATGCTGGAGAGCTGGAGATGCTCCACCCATAATCCTTGTTCGGCACTGGTCTGTGTGGGTGGGACGGTCCACAAATCAAATTCACTGTTGGTGGAGGGGCAGGACTCTGCGTGGATCAAGGACATGTTTTAAGAAAAGATATCTTGGGTCTTCGATGTGCGTCGTCGCTGGGTCGGTCGTCGACTGGTGCGTGGTCTCCGTGGTGCAGGTCTGTTATTCCCTACGGTGCGTTGTGCTTTGGCCACCAAGACGCCTCCTGCTTCTTTGGCCCGCCGTTTCAAGGCTTCTTTGGGTGCCGTACCCCCCAAGACATCACCGGCGACTTGCAGTCCACTGCGTACCGCTTGTTTGCCGATTGCTTTCACCCCACGCGTCACCAAGGGCAGGAACGTTTTGACGATGCTCCCGAGTATGTTCCCCAGTCCATGTCCTCGTTGCATGCGTGCACCACTAAAGACCGGAAGGCCACCGCCGGCCTGTTGGGCATAATAGTCCATATAGCTGCGTGCATCGCACTCGTAAGGCACCTTCATTATACAAAGTGGGGAGCACGTGCTTGTCGAAAATGAAGTGTCAGCACCACTTTCCCTCGTTCGAATGCCACCGATCGTCCCGTGTCATCTCTTATATCCACCGTGATCGTGTTGATGTGGGTTTGTCGTACGGGTAGGTAGAGCATGTGAGTGAAACTGTGGGTGACTTGATCTCCATACAACTTTTTAATGGGCACCACCCGTAACAGAGGTGTGTTGATATCGCCCACGATGTGGTTGTCCACCATGTCCGAGTAGACGTAGAATCCGTACATACCCGACTTCATATCCATCGGGATCTCGCCTTGGTGGGCGGTGGGACCAGCGAACGTCCGTAGATCGAAACCCAGCATTTGCTGTAGGATAGGACTCAGTACGACACTCGCGTTGGCGGTGACGATAAGCTGTGCCGTGTCTTTGTGTGCGTTGTAATCGAAGTCCACGTGATTCTTGAAGGGATAGTCTTTGATGGGTCTTGAAGTATTCGTGACCTCCCGTAGAGCCTTATAATGCAACAGTCTTGACAGCCCACCCATGAACTCCTTGGGAGTATCGTATTGGCCTTCGGAGAGGGTGAGTCGGGTGTCTTTTCCTTCGTATGTCACCTCGTACCACACTTCATTGGCTCGCACGTTGTACTACGAGTAAGGGTATTGGATATCCACGAGGCCACATTCCCACCGCCCAGGTAAATGCAACGGTTGCGGTAACTGGGTCACGTACTTGGCCAAGGTGTTGTCGGGAAACACATCCAGCGAACTGTTACTGGGTAGGGTGAGGTAAAACATGGCGACTGAGCTGTCCTGCTGCTGCTGTTAGTTTTAATAGGTGTTCCAGGCCTTGGGCGGTTGTGTCCGGCGTCGTGTTCGTCGCGTTGACTTGCTACGTGTCACGGCTCTGGAGATGTGGGGTGTCCTGATCAAGGATGGTTTTTAAAGGTCTGAAAAGAAGGTGCCCGTTGTTGTGGTGGTGTTTTGGGGGGTGACTCCGGTTCCCATTCGGATTCCCAAGAAGGTAGTGGGCCACTCGGCGATTGCTGGGTTCGCTGCATAAAGGCCCAGCGGTGGGGTTCCCCACCAATTCCTGTGGTACATGCATGTCTTTCAAGCCTTGAGCGAAGACCTCCCATCCTCGAGGATCCGTGTGCGACCTGCGTTTACGCATCAGGTCATTCACTAAATCCGTCATGTGGGTCCCGGGAACCACCTGATTCTGTACCAGTAGTTCGCCTTTATCATTCCAAGTCATGTTACGATTCTGTTTCATCCGTTGTAATACCAGGCCAGCTTGTTTCTTGAACGATGCAGGTACACTCTTCAGCACTTCGTCTTCCACCCACTGTAGGGCTGTGGGTGGTACCCCTGGTAATGGCGGCTGTTGGAGCGGTGCTGAGGTCGGCGGTGTGTCACGTGGTGGTGGTGGTGGTGGGGTAGAGAGGGTTTTGTATTGGTCCATGAACGTCATGTACCGTTGAAGCGTCTCATTGTACCGTTGTACTTTCTCACTGTCGCTTAACCCCGGTCTCTGTAAGATCTGTTGCATCTCTCCATCGAGGGTGTTTATGGTGTTCACCGTAGATGGGACAGGGTAGGGCGATTGGAGGTTTTGAAGGAATCGTGGTTCGACGAGGACCATTTTTTTCGTGTGGTTCATTGTCGGCCGAAGAGTCCGCCCAATACTGGACACAACACGGAAGCGGCCAACGGTGCTAAGATGGCCCCGAGAAAGCCGCCTTTCTGTAACACCTTTTTCTTTTGTGTTTGAGGGACCCGCTTCTGGACTAGGGTTCGGAGACCTGTCTTATGCTCGGCCAACTTGGTCTTCTGAGCCGGAGTCAGTGGTACGTTGCCTTTTAACAGGTTGTACCCGATCTCGCACAGACAGCGTACAAGGTCAGGGTCCGCACCGCGTACAATGGTTCGGACCAACTCGGGTGGGGCCGTCTTCAATACACGGAGCGTCGGGGCGTGCTTCCGTACTCGCGCAGACATCATGTACAACTAATGCTAGAACCCACAACTCTGCCCTTTTTATCCACCTCAGAGAACAGAGACAAAGTCAACCATGCTGTGGTATTCATTCTTTTTATTATCTCCATCATCAAACACACACACCCCAGCTGGGGGCGCCACTGTGGATGTGTTTACATTATTTTTGCATGTACACGTGGTGGGTGTCTCCGGGAAAGATGCCGGTCCGTAGTCGAAGGTGTTCGGGGTGGCTTGCTTGAGATCGAAGAGCATATACCCGTGCTGAGGGGTTGTCGCATCTTTGAAGGCTTCCAACGCAAACGGTGTGCGACCGGGATACATCTGTCTCGCCAGGTGCAGCAGTTGAGTGGTATCTCTCGGGTTTTTGAAGACCACCAGGTAGTGGGCATTTAAGCTGATGTTCCGATGTTCTTTGTTTTTACTGAACAGATTCTGCACAATGTAGATGATGCTGAGCCGTCGATGGTGGCTGCCTTTGGTAAAGAGTTGGGTGACCCGCGCATCCGTCTCCGCCATGAGATCATCCAGAACCACCAAGGTGTCGGGTTCCAAATCGGCCAGGTTGGGTAGGCCTTCCACGAACGTGATGTGGGGCATTGCTGCATACGCTGCCTGCCATTCTCCGTAACACCACACGACTCGGGCAATGGGTGGGGTGATCATGCTGTCGGCGTGTTGAAGGAGCTTCCGGACGAAGTGCGTTTTGCCGGAGCCCGTCGGTCCTGCGATGACGCAAGTGAAGGGATGCTGCCACCGAGGGTCCATGGTTCGAGGTGTATCCGCTGTCGTGGTAACCCGCTCTTGTAAATTTCGTACGAGTGAACTGGAGTGGTGGATACAACGTCGGTCGTCGTTGTCTGTTCACTGCGAGTGATGATGGTGGTGGTGGGTACAACGTCGGTCGTCGTTGTCTGTTCACTGTGAGGGATGAAATCCGGTGGGTCTTCAGACGTACTGGGTGTACTTGGTGTAGATGTGGAGCTTGGTGTGGAGCTCGACGTGGCTTGTACACGGGGTGTGGTGGTGACTGGGCTCGATACGGGGTTGACTGGTGCTATCTGTAGACCGGTTTCACTGGTGGCTGGTGTTCTCAGTTGGTTAAGTAACGTGCTGACATAGGCTACGTCGTAACACACCTCCGTACAACACACTCAGCAGGGTTAGCAGTATCACCACAAAGCCCACTTGCGCTTTGCGCGTTTTGGGAGACGCTGTGTTCAGAGGCAGCTGCTGTTTGTCCATATCACTGTGGTCGGACGTGGAATGAAGGATGACGGCAGTGGTGTCTGGCTTTTTAGTCGTTTCACCTGGTTGGCAGCGACCCAGGAATTGAAGGAACTGGGCCAGCCTTGCCATTTGACGAAATGAAACAGTTTGCCACGTCGACGTTCCGTTTTCAAAATCTGCTCCACCGTGTAGTAGTCTTGCTGTGTTTTTACGACAGGCTGTAATTCCGTCTCGTAAAACGTCCCTAGCAACGGTTCCCCTTGAAGATCTTCCAGTTCATAGACTCGCTGCTGTCGGGGTAGGCGCCGTTTAATCAGGAAGTGCTCATCGCTCCAGTTGGGCAAGTAACTTTTCTCAAATTGACCGTTGACTTTACTGATCCGTACAGGGTCCCCGACCTTGAACACCGCCTTCGTCGTTCGCTGCGATGGCCTGGGGTACAACACACGCCGGACTTGGGCTTCATTGCGTTGGGTCACGGTAATGGGGGCTCTCTCTATACTCCGATGATAGGCTCGATTGTAACCACTCACAAGTTTCGGGAGAGCATCGATGTACCGCCTTGTATTCTTATAGGTGAAATATTTATACATGCGGCCTTTGAATGTCCTGTTGAACCTTTCCACCACGGAAGCCTTGGTCTCGTTGTACGTATGGAAGAAAAACACCTTCTGGGCTTTCAGAAACTGTTGGAACGGTCTGTTGAGGAATTCCGTGCCTTCGCCGGTTTGCAAATACAAAGGTTTGCGCCCGGTCTTGAAGATGTCTTTGAACGCCGCTATGAGATTTGCCCCCGTTTTCGTCCGGATGGGTACCACCCACGCATACTTGGGTAGGATATCGATGCACGTCAAGATATACCGATTCCCATCGTTGTGTTTGGCAAAGGAGCTCATATCGACCAAATCCGCTTGCCACTGGGCATCTATCCCTCCCACGATGACCCGGTTCCGTAGAAAATGGCGACGGACAGATCGATGTAAGGTATAGGTGTCTTGTTTTCTTAACCAATCTCGGACTTGGGCACGTTGTATCCCCTGGGGTTTGGCCGCTCGATAGAGAGCCGACAATGCAGTATAGGCCGCCGGACTGTCGGGACTGTAGTATAAGTTATCCAACACCTTCTCCCAGCGCTTCATGATGACAAATGATGATGGACCCTGGCTCTATCGTTTATTTATAACGGGTATATCTTGGGCCGGAGTTTCTTTCTGATTTTCTTCGTTGGCTTCCACAGTGTCCATGGTAAATGACCAGTCCAACTCGTCTGATGACCGCTTGATAAGCACTTGATCCACATCTACCACGGCATCTTCCAATGCAGACCATAGACCAGGGTGAAGGGTAAAATGCACTGCACCCCCATCTAGCCGAGCCAATTGAGCAAAGAAAGGGCCGCGTCGGATGTACACATCGTGACACAAGTGGATGAGATCGCCGTCCAGTTCACCAGACAACACCCGTTTGAATTTGGTCCAGCCCTCCCGGGACAGACGAATGTGAGCCGGGCACGGTTGTGTAGGGTCCGCATCGCAGATGTCTCCCACCTCCTCCATGATATCGACCTTATCCGCATACACGTGCAGGAAAACCTCGGGGGTCAAGCTGAGATACGCCAGTATTATATGCTCCGTCATGGTCAGTACGTGAATGGTACCAGATTTGACTGTCTCTCGTATTTATAGGGAGAACCCCGTGAGATCAAAGGATCAGCTGGTCATGTCACTGGGCTGACTGAGTCTAGCCGGATAATCAATGGCATCGTCGTCTGGTTCATGGCTAGACATTTGTTCATTGGGTTCTGCCGCTGCTTCTCTCAGGGCACGAGCCCACTCCAACTCGTCTGATGACCGCTCGTCCGGTGTAAACAGCTGGTCCACGATAGGCACCACTTTCTCGAAGGCTGTCCACAGATCGGGGTCTAGGGTGAAGCCTCGCGTAGGGTCTTGGTAGCGGCCCAGACGTGGGAAGAAGGGTCCACGGTGTACGTAGATGGCATTGTCTATGTGAATGAGGGTCCGTCGAGCTCGCCGCTCAACACCCGTTTAAATTTGGTCCAGCCGTCACGGTGTAGCGTAACCGTATTCGATACGGTCTCAGCGCGCGACCAGCAAACATCTCCACGGTCTTCCACGAGGGTGACTTTATCTTCATAAACGTGTAACCCCACCCGGGGTATAAGGGGAAGGATGGCTCGTAGGACTGGTGACATGCTTGATCCAATGACGAACGGTGAATGACACACACTCTGTCTGACCCTCGTATTTATATTCCATACCCTTTGGCTACCGCGCATGCGCAGAATGACCCTATTTCTACCCCACATCCACGCCATCAGATGCTCCCTCACATAGGCTTCACATGGATATCTCACACGACCCATTCGAACCGTGAATAGCCCATCTCTAACCCAAACACACCCACACACACCCCCAAAAATGCCTGCTTTCTCTACTACGGCCAGGCTGCGCATGCGCAGACTATTGACAACGTACGAACCATTAGTGTAGTCAAGTGCTCCTGTATGAGAGCTTCACATTGATACCTCACTCGACGCCATCGGACCATTAGTGGCCCACCTAGATCCCAACACGTCCACCCCGTATGGACCAATACACCCATAGCCATGCAGTATAGGCCTATGGGCCTACCCAGGTCTCGGTGACTTTTTTCAAAAATTTCACCGTTTCGTGCCGGGACACTTCCTATCATGTTTGTCTTGACGAAACTAAGAAAACAAATCCAAACAACCATACCGCAAATGTCTAGAAGTAGGTTTCGCAGTGGAGCAAACATTGGTCCTATACCCCTAGTATGGGACTATATGGGTCTCCCTGAACTTTTTCCCAAATTTCAACGATTCGCTCCGCGACACTTCCTATCATGTTTGTCTTGACGAGACTAAGAAAACGAGACCCCACAACCTATACCGCAAATGTCGAGAAGTAGGTTTCCCAGGAAAATATAGGCATTTTCCCGTAATTTAGGATAAAGTCCGTGTTCCGTATTTTTTCAGGAAAAATTTTACATACACCCACCCTGGAACTAGGGGGAGATAACTCTATTGATAGGCGAGTCCCAATAAGCCCGGCGACCTATATACCCCCCATACCCCATATAGGCATTTTCGCGGATTTTTCGATAAAGTCCGTTTTCCGGGGGGTTTTTTCAGGAAAAATTTTACATGCACCCACCCATGACTGGATGCCCCTTCACATAGGCTTCACATTGATACCTCATACAACTCCATCGGCCCATTAGGGGCGCCCCTAGATCCCAAAACGTCTATTTTCATACCCTTTGGCCACGGCTCCAAAATGGCGGCATGCCATTGTGGGGAAAAACCCCAGTACATAACAAACAAGTCTAGACATGTCCTAAGGTCACGCCTCATTCACCCCAACCGGAAGTGACGTCATATGCAAATTTCTGAGGTCAAAGGTCAAAGAGCGTCGATTTACATTCAACATGGCGGCTACAACATGGCGGCTACAACATGGCGCCTACAACATGGCGGCATGCCAGGGAAAAACCCCAGTACATCACAAACAAGTCTGGACATGTGCAAAGGTCACGCCTCAGTCACCCCAACCGGAAGTGACGTCATACCTGCGCACAACACTCCTGCGCACACCACCCCAATAGGACCAATGAAATATCATCATTCTGCGCATGCTCAGTGAGGCGCTGGGACCCCAATTTACTCTTACACTACTACTAATGTCAAACGAACTTATTAAACTTCACGACTGGTTCTTATGCAATTTATTGTCTCTCAATGTGAAGAAAACCAAATATATGCTAATCAAACCAGCTAGATCTACTATTCATATTTCACCTGAACTCATCCTTGATGGCAATGAACTTGAATGCGTGAACACATTCAAATTTCTCGGAATCATTTTTAGCGACAAGTTAACGTGGCAGTCACATATTGGATCATTCTAGAAATATAGGTATTTTAAACAATATTAAAATTGTGTAAACAGAAAGACCCTAATAATTTTATATTACTCATTATTCTACTCTTACGTCTCCTATTGCAGCATGGTCTGGGCCAATACATATCCGACACACCTCCAGCCATTAATTATTTTGCAAAAAAGGCTTATTCGCATTATAACATCCAGTACCAGATTAGCACATACCGGAAACCCATTCTTGGAGCTAAATATTCTTCCTATACATACAATAAATGATTATCTTATTTTGATATTTGCGCACAAATTTTTCTATCATTCAGTCTTTCTTCCCTCCAGCCTGCAAAATTACTTCACTAAGCTATCTGCTATACACAACTATCCAACCAGACAGGCCAACCTTAATTTATACAGGCCGTTTTATAAATCGCAACTCTCATTCTATTCTTGTAAAATAAAGGGACCCCGATTATGGAATTCACTACCTGTCAGCCTGAAATCTTGCGCCTCCAAGACTCTTTTCAAATCTCGCCTAAAAAAAATCCTGTTAAACAGTTTGTGACACGTTAACCTATAGTATACGTACAACTCATTGCAACCGATGTCTTACTAGTTATTTATTTTACTCTGTACTCTCCTGCAATCTGTGAGTTTTCATCCGACCTTCTTTTCACTAGTTAAGCATGCTCGGTTGTCTATCCAGCGCGTCACGTCTATTTACGTACTTTTGCAACAACTAAATGTTCTCGTCCTAAGCATTGATTTCTTGACAAATTAGCAATAGTGGTGCTTATATCTTATTTCACCGCCTCTGTATATATAATAACATTTCCGTGATTTGTATATAATTTTATTTTCACAAAAACTATATATAGTCCTGTCGCTGAAATTAGCCTATGTCTATTCACTTGTTAAATCGGGATAGAACAAGCCCCCTGATGGGGTTTTTATTCCCGCCACATATGCGGCTAACTACTCATTTCTATATATTCTGCATATCTGTCTTCTCTTGCTGTGTGGTGAATAAATATTCATTCATTCATTCATTGTGTATCCATTCCAACTGCATTACCGTGGGAATCAAAAGAATGTTGTTCAGTAGGGAGATCCCACATTAATCCTTGGACAATGCTGTCTTGCCGTGGTGTCGACGACACTGGTGCAAAGCATGTGGGCCACCGTGAGCTTCGAGTTCACCCCTATGTTTACAACATGTAGCTGTTCTTTTCAACTATTGATAACTGGTGTAAATATGATAATATGGATAAAATATTCCAACCATTCCAAGAAAGGACCAACACGCTTACATTTATGATAAACCTGGCAACCTAAGGTCGAGAATATACCAGTTATCATTGAATAAAAATATATTGTGGGTTAAAGACATCGTTTGGAATGACGAACCAGAGATCAAGCGGCCAGCCAGATGTTCTTGCGCGGCCAGCTGCCAGACAGTATTCTCCAGGGATCAACTTGAATTAAAGAGCAAATTGTCCATTGCCTGGAAATCTGACATTGCTTATATAACACCATATTAATTTAAGTTTTAATGATTGGGAGGATGCTAGAGGTTTAACTTGGCATGTCGGGCTATACAGACTTTCGCACTTTGTTGCACTCGCATTGTCCACTGTTCTCGGCCCTGCCTTTCAGCTGTTTTCAGACCAGTCATGAGTGACAATTATTTCAGTTATAGTTTTTCACCTGTATAGTTATGCATTTCGTCGGTGTTGTACGTTGATCAAATGAAACACAAGTCCCCTGTATGTTTAACTCAAATACTAATTTAAATACACGGACAAGTAACGATGCAAACATATAACAATCTACAGTCGGTTGGATATGGAGTCTAAACTAACTGGTCCTCAGTTTCGGTGCATCCGAGCTCTGAAATCAGTTCGACTTAGTCTTGTACGGCTTATAGCGTTGGACACACCGGTTCACGTCAGATCACCGAAGTTAAGCAACGTTAAGCTCGGTCAATACTTGGATGGGTGACCGAGTGCTGTACTGGCTGGGCTGATCAGTGTTCAGGGTAATAGAAACTCTGAGCACTCTCGTGTTCTGGCACATGTAGGCACCGTCGTGATATGGCGGAAACGAGGTTGAAAACGACGTTAAACCCTACTACTCACTCATTTATGCAAAAAGATACAATGGTAAGGTTAAACAAACCTACAATTCGAAGTTGGAAACTTGACATATTAAGATATCACTGGCTAAGTAGTACACAGCTGATTTGAACACCAAAAACGTTTGACGTATGCAACTCCTGAATACACAAACTCAACACCTGCACATGATGCTGCATGGCTATCATACTGCTTAGACAAGAAAGCTTTTATGACACAGATACACTTGGAATAACAACTTGGAATTAGGTCTTTGGATTATGGGCGCAGATATTCTTTAATGGACGATGGCTGAATTATGAATGACGGACCAGACGCTTGTAAGACGTGTTTCTGCGTCAACTATCTGACCATGCAGCATGTGTGAAAGTTTGGCAATTATTTGCCGATGGTCGGTGGTTCTCTCCGGGTAGTCCGGCCTACTGCACCAACCAACTGGCTGTCAGCATATGAATGAAACCACCACATGAACCAAATCCCCCCTCTGATCAGCCAATTAATTTATTATATTGTATTACAACTAATTAACACTTCAATCAGGACATCACAATACCTGTTTGAAAAGATGGCGGATTTATAATGCACTTAATCCAACAACGCAGTACAGCAACATCACCAGGTTCAAGGAGTATCAGAGGGTGACTGAGATGTAATACTCAAGAAAACGACTTGGAAATCAATTGCAGAAAATAGAAGATTCAGATTTAGTGATAGGAATATCATCATGTCTTGTTGGAATCACTGAAACTGTTGACCGCCTCTCTCTTGCAAGAAACTAGCCAGATTTACTTGGTGATTGGAAAATACTGCGATCCCCATGGCAAACAAATTGTGCATGGCTTGTTCGCAAGTTATCTGTGTTTAATATATTTGTGGACAGCTAATGCACTTCTTCACAAATGAGAAAGTTCGGACGCGTTAAAAACTTGATAGAGAAATCAGTTACCGATTTCCAGAAGTGATTTTATTCTGCAATGCCACAGAAATAGTCGTGCTGAGGCGTGAGCGATTGCACCCTACGCCTCGTCTCGTCGAGATAATGCGTTAACACGCGTGATCACAATAATCGCGGGATTGTGAAACTCGTCTATTGCTACACTCCTTTGCAAGTACACTAATGAACAGTCAGTTGCAAGTCCAGGGGAGTCAAACCAGTTACGGTAATTCCCCTAATAATTCGATCACAGGAAGTGCAGCAAAAATGGCTTATATCTGGAAATATTCTTGATGGCACCAGCTACAAAGTGTGACATTTTGTCATTATATGACTTTTCTTCAATTTGAATGAAGGGTGGGAATGTTACTTTTTTCTGTGTTTGAATAACAGAGTTGAAAAGTGACTTCCTGTGATTGAATTATTGGGGGAATTACCGTATGCAGCCTTTCAAGATGCACATCACTAACCCGTAGCAAATGTTAGATCCTGGGGGTAGTGATGCAGTCAAATACTGAGCGTCTTCCTTCGACGACTTTCTCCTATGTCGACTACGCAAAAGAGACAAATACAATTTTTGACATAGATAACTAGCTATAGGACATGGATAGTAGCGTACCATAAGGGCCCGCATAAGGCGTACACACATCTTGTTTAGCGGTATTTGCTAGATCCTGCAAAGCAAACGCTTCTGCAAAATTTGGTTAAATAAGGCTATTCCACCAAGTTTCATATTGGTGATATTTATCACATCACATATGGTGATAGCAAACTACGAGGTTATTTTCATATCTTGTGTTCAAATTGGCTTAACCTGGGGTTAGGGGCTGTATGTATTTTAACCCTTTGTTTACCGCTATAAGAAATAAGTGGAGTGCGCGGAAATCCTTCGTGGACCGAATCACAAATGGGGTAACTAGAAAAAAATATGTGATTTTTGATGGGAGCAACAGTGGTTACCATAGCAACTCAGTTGTTGGGACAAAAAAGTCCCGACGGTCAACATCGGACGGGCAAAAAAATCTTAATTTTGGATGCTTTTTCTGTAAATCCATAACAAATTAGACATGAATATTGTAATAAAATATGTTATTTCAATATATAACTTCAAGGATTTGCCCGTGGAACCATCTCTTCAACAAAGAAATAATTGAAACTAGGAAATGATTGAAAAAACTAAAATTGTCCAGAAAGTGCTCATTCATGTTTCCCATAACAGTTTCCCATGAGCATACGTTTTCAGTTATGTTCCTCTGTAAGTAAGTCGAATATCAACAACGATCACAGAAGAATTTGGTGAATTACATATTTGCTATGGTTATTTAGCTGTCATAGAATCAAACAGTCAGACACTTGGAAATCTTGATAAAATCAGATGAAAGTAGCACAATTACTCATATGGTGTTTGTGTGGCATGTTTGTATGGCATAAATCAGCTCGAGAGAGCAAGAATAAATAAACCATTGGCGGGATTTGAACCTTCAACCCTTCATACACCCGGATATAAGGTGCATTATGCATTACAATATGCCTCAACATCCAATTGAACTTTTATTAGTTTCATAACTTACACGAACTGGTGACTGATACCTCATATATTACCATCGGGACTTTTTAGTCCCATTCAAAAAAGGTCCGATATTACCCAACGGGACTAAAAAGTCCCAAAACTAATTAACCTAATTTCGATAGGAAACTTAGCTGTTTTCCCAAAAATGAACCTAGCATTATGTTCTTGATGTTAAAAATCATTCATAAAAAATTTCCCAGTTAGATTGACTAAAAACTTTCTCAAACTAGAGTGCAACAATGTTCTTCTGAAATCCACTATGTTTTACTGAGAGGGTTACCCACGTGTCTGATGACGTCACCGGTGGTTGTTGGTCACAGGTCGCTAAAGTTTGTTTCAGATAGTCGGAGATAACCTTCCGTTTGTACCCAAATGTCCCGACGGCATGTTAGTAGTAGAGAGAAGACGGGAAGGCTCACGTTTTCCAGGGAGGTAACTCTTGGTTCCCCTTTTTCCGCCAGGGGGCGCCACCAGTCCCGTATGACGTCACTTCCGGTCTGGGTAAATGGAGCGTGACCTGTGAACATGCCGTATGACGTCACTTCCGGTCTGGGTGAATGGCGCGTGATCTGTGAACATGATAGGATATGTACTGACCTGTCTGTGGGGTTTTCCCACAATGTCGTTCACCTCCGTGTCTTTTCGGTGAGGTCCGTGGGAACATGTACTGACCTGTCTGTGGATTTTTTCCACAATATCGTTCACTTCCGTGTCTCTTCGGTGAGGTCCGTGTTTTTTCGGTGAGGTCCGTGAAGATGTCACGGAGGTGACCGAAAGATGTGACGGAGGTGTCCGAAGAGACACGGAGGTCACCGAAGATGTCACGGAGATCACCGAAGACTCACGGAGATCACCGAAAAGACACGAATGTCATCACCGAAGAGTCACGGAGGTGACCGAAAAGACACGGAGGTGACCGAAGACACACGGAGGTGACCGAAAAGACCCGAATGTCACGAAAAAACGTATAAAAGTGGAAATTTTTAGGGGGTTGATGCAATCATTGGCCTGCCGAACGGAGCTACCTGAACAGCCTGCCTGACCAACCTACCTGACCAGCCTGAACCACTCTCACGACAGGAGCTACTTGCCTGAGCCTCACTACAGCATGAGACGTGGAGAAGATTTTCCAGGGGATCCAGGAGCGCCTCCGGCTGAAGTCTTGCCCGAAGACGAGCGTGTGAGTGAGATTTATCGACGTCACTGGACCACCATACGCCATTGTTTTCACCGTCACCGTCGTCTATTGGACTTGTATAACTTTCGACTGCAGGACCTCACGTATCTTTCTACTTACGCCGAGAACATTTTCACAGACCAGGTCACAGCTTTTAAGTTGAATATCACATTCGGTTACATCTTACGGCACAAAGAGACGGACCAGTTGCGGTATTTTTATCCCAGCAATAATACCTATGTGTTTTATCAACCCTTCACGGTGACGGATGCAATTTCTCTGGAGCCACTCATCGACCAACTGACTACGTTGGACCCGTTGGAATGGGCCCGGTTGCAACGACCCAACACCAAATGGACTGTGGAAATGGTGACCAACGTCACATTTTCGTCACGAAAATGAGAGATCATCCTATCGCTGCTCCTGTCATTCTTCCACCTTGGCTGCTTCATCGAAGAGGACTGTATGCGTTAACGGGAGGCGCGCGGGGTCCCTACAAAGACCGGAAATGTCTGTTTCGGTGTTTGGTCGTGCATTTGGACGAGTGTAATCCCCTGACTTGTGAGAAAGTGGTCAATGGCTATTGGAGACAGTATTTACAGGAGCAAGACCTGGATGAGCGGCAGTTCCGGGGAGTCCCCTTTAAGTATTTGGATGTCGTGGAAACTCTGTTCAACATCAATATCTTTGTATACCGATTACGATGCGAGGATGACATATTTGTGGCTGAATTGGTTCATCGCTCAACAGAACGGTATGCTTCTACGATGAAAGTCAATGTCTTCGACGACAATGGGGTGAGTCATTTTTCCCTCATCAACGATATGAGCCTGTACGCCCAGTCCTACAGTTGTGCCCAATGCCATCGGG
This sequence comes from Hanleya hanleyi, assembly GCA_036873755.1. Taxonomy (NCBI): domain Eukaryota; kingdom Metazoa; phylum Mollusca; class Polyplacophora; order Lepidopleurida; family Hanleyidae; genus Hanleya; species Hanleya hanleyi. Next base: position 14,569 of record JAVTVY010015476.1, read on the forward strand.
TGTTTGACCACTCTGGGCACCTATATCAGCACGAAAAGATTTGTGACAACAGTGTGAAACGCAAATTTCCTGGTGGCGTGTACCATAATACGCCTACTATTTTCCAAGAGCTGGCCGATAAGGGTCTTGTCATACCGGAAGAGGACCGTTATTTTCCCAACCGGCCGTGTTACGATTTCGAGGCCCTGTTGGAGCCCATGGACATGTTCTCAGCGAAAACGCAGTGGACGCAGCGTCATATTCCCCTGAGTGTGAGCATTTCCACCAACGTACCCGGCTATGACGCTGCGCCCGTCTGTTTCGTGTCGTCGGGGGACTCCCATGAGTTGATTACCCGTATGATGGGTTATTTAGAGGAAGTCAGTGCGGCCAGTACGGAATTGTTGGTGTCCAAGTTCGAGGACGTACTGGGCCAACTGGACGACCGGATTCCTATACCCGGTGTATCGTTCAGCGACGATGAAGAGTCCGAGTCCGAGTCGGACACCCAGGAGCCGGAACCCATTCAGTCGCAGGATGTACCTTTACCTAAACCGTATGCGGAGAAATTGAAAGCCCGCTTCCTACAATACCTAGGCCAGTTACCTGTGCTCGGCTTCAACTCGGGGCGATACGATCTTAACATGGTGAAGGAATTTCTCTACCCTTGCTTGGCCCAGGCTAATACCATCAAGTCCGTCATCGAGAAGATTAATAATCATATGGCCCTCACTACCACGTCACTCCATTTCCTGGATGTACGGAACTACTTAGCTCCAAATTATAGCTATGATCAGTGGGTGAAGGCCTATGACTGGGCACAAACCAAAGGGAGGTTCCCTTACACGTATATATCGACGCTCGACCGCTTGGAGGAAACACAGTTACCACCCCGGGACGCGTTCTTTGACGATTTGAAGCAAGTGGAATGTTCGGAAGACACGTACCGGGAACTACAGCAGGTATGGAACGACCAACATATGCAGACCTTGCGAGATTTCCTGGTGTATTATAACAACTTAGATGTGGTTCCTTTCCTCGAAGCGGCCGAGAAAATGGTTCAACCCTTTCGTCGTGAGATGCACGTCGACATATTCAAAGAGTACTTGAGTTTACCGGGTCTGGCGCTTCGCCATCTTTTTCAAGATTGTTCCACGTACTTTTCACTCATACAACAAAAAGACGCGGATATGTATGATTGTTTAAAGCAGAATATCGTCGGCGGGCCCAGCCTTATTTTCCACCGTTATCACGTGAAGGACGTCACCACCCTTCCAGGTGGGAAACCCTGTGCCAACATCATCGGATTCGATGCCAACGCCCTGTATCTGTGGTCTCTCGCCCAACCTATGCCCAGTGGGCATTATACACGCTGGTTGGCGGAAGGCCAGCATTTTCGACCTGAACGTACACCGTACAAGCATCTGGCTGACCAGTGGTTGGACTGGGAAGCCTATCGACGGGGAATTTATATACGTCATCAGACCAACGCCACAGAGAAGCGGATAGGAGATCGTCGACTCCCCGTCGATGGGTTTGCCCTTGTGGGTAGAACACCGACCGTATTCCAGTTTTATGGATGCTATTGGCATGGCCACGAATGTCATTTCAGCGCTGCACGCTTCAACCAACGCCGTGGGAAATCGGCGGAAGAATTACGGGAAGAAGTCCAGGAGAACGGCGATTACATCAAAGAGAGGGGATACCACCTCATCAAAATGTGGGAGTGTGAATTTCACACCATGTACCAGGCCCTCCCACATTTTCGCCGTTTCCTTAAAGCGCGCGAGTACCCTCTCAGTCGTCGGCGACTCCTGACTCTGCCACAGGTGTTCGACGCTATTCGTTCCGGAGACCTCTACGGCTTTGTGGAATGCGACCTGCATGTTCCCGACACTCTCAAGCCACTCTTCGCCCAATGCCCATCTATTTTCAAGAACACGCTGGTGGGTCGGGATGACATTGGAGACACCATGGGTGCCTATGCTGAGCAACACGAGTGTTTGCCTCGACCTCGACGGATGTTGATTGGCAGTATGTGGGCAGAGAAAATCTTGCTGGGTACCCATCTGCTACAGTGGTACATCAGCCACGGTCTGGAAGTCACGCGCGTGTACCAAGTCTTGCAGTACGTACCAACGCCTGTTTTGCGGGGAATGCCGACATCGTGACGTCTGCCCGTCGTCAAGGCGATCAAGATCCGAGTAAGGCTATCATCGGTGAATCGTGGAAGCTCACGGGCAATGGCTATTATGGCAAAACGGTTACTGACCAAGATAAGCACATGAACGTGAACATCTGTACCACCCCACAGGCCCGCAAAAAAGTCGACGACACGTATGAAATCACTTTAGCCAAAAAGACTATCCGTTACAACCTGCCCCTCCAGATTGGATGTATGGTATACCAGGTGGCCAAGCTGAGGATGCTCCAGTTTTTGTATGATTTCATGGGTGTGTATTTTAATCCATCAGACTGGCAACTCATGAAGATGGATACAGACTCTGCTTACATGGCCGTGTCTAATGCGGATTGGGAGTCCCTGGTCAAACCCGAGTTACGCGCACAGTATGAGGCGGAACGGAACCGGTGGCTACCTCGACGTGACCATTACCAGTACGACAAGCGGACGCCAGGTCTCTTCAAGTTGGAGTGGAGTGGCGATGCCATGATTGCTCTCTCCTCAAGACGTATTACTGTTACGGTGGAGACCAAAATAAGTTTAGCTGCAAAGGGGTGAACCGGCTGGATCCGGCTATCGACAAAGCCTTGTACCTGAACGTGCTGTCAGTGCAAGTGGGACTAATAGAGGATTTCGGGTCGTGGACCACCAGATGCGGACGTACATCCAGAAACGAGACGCCTTCACCTTCTTCTACCCCAAGCGGAAAGTCCTTCGCGATGGCATCAGTACCACTTACCTGGACTTGTGAAACTATGACATTTGATATACTTTTCATGATACGAGTTAAAACTATAACTGTAAAAAAGTCAGAAGGGTCGCCAGTCCTAAGGGCGCCGTCTACGCAATGCAGGGCGTGGGTTCGAATCCGACGCTCTCACAGTTTTTACACACCACCTGTATTCTTTTGTACATATTCTATACATTCTTGTTCACTTGAATAAAAAAAGTCAAAAACATCACTTGTGTTTTTTCATGATTTTTTTTTATTGAACATCAATGAACGTCAGAACAACAACGTCATAACAAAAACAATGAGAACACACACATTGAATCAATTAAGACAACCAGAGAAATGGGGCATGCACATTAAAACGAAAGGCAGTCCAGTCGTATACGAGTACATCACGGTCTTCGGCTTGAGAATAATCATCAAACATTTGCATGATCGTTTGCATAGAATGTCCTCTACTCCGGTGAGTGAGATAAAACACACAGTACTGTCCGCATACACTACTCAAGGGTCCTTGTAATCTTTTAGTATTCCAACGCCACACTGTAGTAGATATGTCCATGAACTTCACCAAATCGGGATGCAGGGGTGCAAGTCCGTAGGAATCAAAGTATTCGCCTTGGCCCAGGGCGTCCACGTACACAGCCACCCAATGTTCACCGGGTCGAGAAGGGTCTGTATTCAGGATGTAGGCTGATGGAGTGGCTGGGGTGGTGGGAAACACATTGCGTGGAAACACACCTCGAAAGGGTACCCTAGGATCTCGCTGGAGTATGGCCATCAGCTGCTCTGTATCCATGACTCTAGCTGCCGTAGTCACACAGGACGTTTCTTTGCTGATCCACGGTGATGACGTTATCAAACTCGGCGTAGCAAATCACGTTAATGGTATGGAGTAGAGGGATGGAGAAACGCAGTTCCAACCGTAAGTTTCCTTTCTTGAGCAAGGCCAGTTGATGATCATGTTCCAAGGTAGGGGTGAGGTCGAAGGCGAACAAAGTGTACCCACGGCCAAAGTCTCGTCGAGTGATGGTATTTCCTTCGTCCTGATTGTTTTGTCCTGTGGCTGTAAACAGGTTCAGGTAGCTCCGCACATAGTGATTGTTACCAAAATCCGGTTGTAACGGACGGGCTGGAATTTGATGCCCGGCCACGTGCAGTGCCAAAAAGTTGACGTTGAAATGTTGAAAGTGGAATCTCATCCCACTGTCCATTGAAACTGGTGTTGGTCACACACGCCAGGGTAAGACGTTTAGGGAGATCCCCTAGAAATAAATTTTCACGATTGGCCATCATCGTACCTGATGGCACAGAGAACACCTTGGTCTGTACGCGTCGGATGGGGTACATGGCTGGTTTTTTCGATAATGACTCATGACTATGCTTTCCCATGTGACTCACCAACACGCCCTGTTGCAAATCCACCGTACGGACAAACAGGGCTGCATCTTCTATGATGATCTTGTAATTGGGGGCATCTCCACCGGCCATCAAGGCGAAAGCGGGTGGGGAACGGATCAACTTGATCTTGATGGATACACCGTTCATCATGTAGCGGTCTTGCAGGAGCAGATCGGCGTGCAGTCGTCCCATCATATCGACGGACCGGCTACCGACTGTAAACTGCCTGCGATGGCCGAACCCATCATTGGGAATGGTGACGGCATCCATGACTCCGGGCGTATCCCTGTAGTACAGCGAGACTTGCAAGTGTGTTTTTTTGGCATCTTCTCCGCACGACAACAGCGTCTCGATGTAGGCTCGGTACGGGTACGTATTGGTGGACGTACTGATGAGTTTATCGTTCAGACTGATATCCACCTGTTGGAACAAGGAGTGCAGCCAAAGATTCACCGGGCCTACCACCGCATCGTTCCCGATGGGGTCCCCGTCTGTGTCCACTATTTAGGCTTTCACGTACACGTGGGCTAAATCCAGGTAGGCCGTATCTTTGTTTTCAATGGTAAATTCCAGCGGTCCCGTGCCCGTCAGGCTAGCCAGGGGTCGATGTTCTACCCAACGTCCTTCGGCGACACTGGTCTGTTTGGGTGGAATAGTCCACAAATCCAATTCACTGTTGGTAGACGGACACGACTCGGAGTGAATGAATGCCATTATGCGAAGATGTCTCTCTTACCCTTCTTCTTCCGGGGTGTGCGTCGTCGGTGCGTCGGTTGTCGAATGACTCTTCCCTGTGCCCGTGGTTGTCTTTTAAGGGCTTTGGCGATCAAGACGCTGCCTGCTTCTTGGGCCCGTCGTTTCAAGGCTTCGTTGCCGTTCCTCCCAAGACATCACCGGCCACGCGCAGTCCACTGCGTACCGCTGGTTTACCCACCGCTTTTACTCCCCGTGTCACCAAGGGCAAGAACGTTTTGACGATGCTGCCCAGTATGTTACCCAACCCGTGACCTCGTTGCATGCGTGCACCGCTAAAGATGGGCAAGCTATCTCCCGTTTGTTTCTTGTAGTAGTCGGCATAGCAGGCCGTATGGCACTGATAAGGCACGTACATTATACGAAGTGAGGAGAACGTGCTTGTCGGAAATGAAGTGTCAGCACCACTTTCCCTCGTTCGAATGCGACCGGGCGTCCCGTGTCATCTCTTATAACCACCGTGATCGTGTTGATATCGGTGTGTCGTACGGGCAGGTAGAGTATGTGGTTGAAACTCTGGGTGACTTGATCGCCATACTTCTTTCTAATGGGCACCACCCGTAACAGAGGTGTGTTCACATCGCCCACAATATGGCTGTCCACCGCGTCCGAGTAGACGTAGAGTCCGTACATACCCACTTTCATATCCATCACAACGTCGCCGTTGTCGGTGGTGGGACCCGCGTAGATGCTGTAAGGGAGACCTAACATTTGCTGTAGGCTAGGACTGAGTTCCACACCCACGTTGGGGCTGAGCAGGATACAGGCCTTGTCGTTGTGTGCGTTGTAATCGAAGATCACATGATTCTTGAAGGGATAGGATTTGACGGGTCTTGAACTATTCGTCACCACCCGTAGAGACTTATAATTCAACAATGTGATCAGACCCTCTATGAACGCCTTGGGGGTATCGTATTGGCCTTCGGGGAGAATCAGTCGGTTTACTTTGCCTTGGTAGGTCACCTCGTACCACACGTCCTGGTCTCGCACGTTGTACCACGAGTAAGGGTATTGAATATCCACCAGTCCACATTCCCACCGTCCAGGTAAATGCAACGGTTGCGGTAATTGGGTCACGTACTTGGCCAAGGTGTTGTCAGGAAACACATCGAGCGAACTGTTACTGGGCAACGTGAGGTAAAACATGACGACTGAACTTTCTTGCTTCTGCACCTGGCTTTAATAGGGCTCCCAGGCCTTGGGCGGATGACCTCGGCGTCGTGATCGTCGCGGTGACTTGCTATGTATCAAATCTCTCGAGCGCTGGAGCCTCTTTACAGGGGATGGTGTTTTAAAGGGGTGAAAAGAAGGTGCCCGTCGTTTTGGTGTTTTGGGGGGTGACTCCGGTTCCCAAGAAGAGGGTGGTGGTGGTGGTGGTGGTGGTCTACTCGGCGATTGCAAGGTCCGCTGCATAAAGGCCCAACGGTTAGGATTCCCCACCAATTCTTGAGGGGTGTGTGTGTCTTTCAACCCCTGAGCAAAGGCTTCCCAGCCCGGTGGATTAGAGTGTTTACGAGAGCGCACCGTATCGTTGATCAAATCGGTGATATGAGACCCCGGCACCACTCGGTTTCGAATAAGCAGTTCCCCCTGATCGCTCCAACCCATATCGGGATTCTGTTTCACCCGGTCCAACAATAAACGAGCCTTGGTCTTGAATGCCTTAGGGACACTGGCCAACACTTCATCTTCCAGCTGAGGTGATGATGGCGGTGTGGGTGCTGGCGCTGCTGGTAGTGGTGCTGGTGTTGTACTACCCCTATGTTGATCCATAAACGTCTTGTACCGGTTCAGCGTCTGATGGTAGAGTTGAATTTTCTCGTGATCGGGTAGTCGACGTTGGAGTATACTATTCATCTCTTCGTCGAGAGACTGGAGTTGTTGCACCGTGGCAGGCACGGGATAGGGTGATTGCAAACTCTGTAACAGTCGAGGTTCCACCAGCATCATTTTTTTCGTATGTTCCATGCCGTTAGCGTGCTCCACCCAAGATGGATCCTACTAACGGTCCCAGTACGGAAGCGGCTAAAGGTGCGAGGAGTGCCCCGAGAAATCCACCTCGCTGTAACACCTGTTTCTTTTTCTTTAAACTGTCCGTCTTCTTCACCAGCGTTCGGAGACCCGTCTTGTGCCGTTGCAATTTCCCTGTCTGCAGGGGACTGAGAGGAACATTCCCTTTTAACACATTATGAGCGACTTCACACAAACACCGTACCAATTCCGCGTCCGCGCCGCGCACCAGGGCCCGGCCCACCTCCGGTGGCGCGCTGCGTAATACGCGGAGGCCCGGCGCGTGCTTCCGTATCCGTGCAGACATGATGAGGAAGTGAATGCTAGAGGGGTTGTGTCTTCTTCTTTTATTTGGGCGTGTACACCGTCTGGAACTCTCCGAGAAAAATGTGGGTGCGCAATCGAAGTGCCGAGGGTGTTCCTTGCTTCAAGTCGATGAGCAGATACCCGTGGGCCCCTTGGGTGGCATCCTCAAAGGCTTCCCGCACAAAGGCCGTGTTTTTAGGGTACATTTGTTTCGCCAGGTGCATAATTTGTGATGCGTCTCTGGGGTTTTTGAACAAGACCACATACTGAGCATTCAAACTGATGTTCCTGTGTTCTTTGTTCTTACTGAAGCGATTCTGGACGATGTAGATGATGCTCAACCGACGATGATGGCTCCCTTTCGTAAAGTCCAACGTGTCTTCTGGGGTATCCTCTGGGGGTAATCCTTCCACCAAGGTGAGTCCAGGTATGCGTGCCAGTTCCTCGTACGCAGGCTGCCAAGCTCCATAACACCACAGGATGCGAGCCACGGGCGGTGAAATGAAGGCTGACCCGTGTTGGATGAGCCGTTGAACGAAGTGTGTTTTTCCCGACCCGGTCGGTCCAGCGATGAGACACGTGAAGGGATGCTGCCACCGAGGATCCATAGGTTTTATTTGGTGATTTGCGTCAAGCGTTCAGAGGCCCACCACCGTTGTCGTGGATCCCACCGGGGGTCGTAGTCGTGCGGGTACCGTTGCCGTGGTAAACGTGGTACTATACCCACTCTATGTGTTAGCGTCGTGGTGGTGGTGGTGGTGGTGGGAGTTCTATGTTGCCGTGGTGTTGCCCTGGGTGCTGTGAGGGTGGAAGATGAGGCGGGTGGGGAGCTCCTGAGGGTAGGACTAGGCAGGTACACGGGCGGACCCCGGGTGAAGTTCCGTAGAGTAGTAGTAGTAGGACTAGACCGCGTAGTGGGATGGGTTGTGGAACCTGGTGGACCCCTGGTAATGTTCCGCAGCGTAGTAGGAGAGGTAGTGGTGGTGGTGGTGGTGGTGGTGATGTTGGGTGATTGCACTTGACGTTGGGGGGGGGGCAGGTATTGGACGAGTGGAGGGTAGGTTGAAACAGGATATCAGGTACGCCAAATCGTAGAAGACTCCTCCAAATAAGGTACCCAGAAGCACTAGTAGACACACGACGGTACCGACTTGTCCTTTTCGAGTCCGCAGCAGTAAGGGCAGATGTGCACTATCCATGGCACAACCCTAGACTGAAGGCTGTAGGCGATGTGAGGTAGAATTTATAGCCGTTTCATGTCACGGGCTGAGACCCAGGAATTAAACGAACTGGGCCAACCTTGCCATTTGACGAAATTATAGGGGATGCCACGTCGACGTTCCGTTTTCAAAATCTTTTCCACCGTGTAGTAGTCTTTCCGTGTTTTTACCACCGGCTGTAATTCTGCCTCGTAAAACGTGACCACGAGTAAGGGTGTTGAATATCCACCAGTCCACATTCCCACCGTCCAGGTAAATGCAACGGTTGCGGTAATTGGGTCACGTACTTGGCCCAGGTGTTGTCAGGAAACACATCGAGCGAACTGTTACTGGGCTACGTGAGGTAAATCATGACGACTGAACTTTCTTGCTTCTGCACCTGGCTTTAATAGGGCTCCCAGGCCTTGGGCGGATGACCTCGGCGTCGTGATCGTCGCGGTGACTTGCTATGTATCAAATCTCTCGAGCGCTGGAGCCTCTTTACAGGGGATGGTGTTTTAAAGGGATGAAAAGAAGGTGCCCGTCGTTGTGGTGTTTTGGGGGGTGACTCCGGTCCCAAGAAGAGGGTGGTGGTGGTGGTGGTGGTGGTCTACTCGGCGATTGCAAGGTCCGCTGCATAAAGGCCCAACGGTTAGGATTCCCCACCAATTCTTGAGGGGTGTGTGTGTCTTTCAACCCCTGAGCAAAGGCTTCCCAGCCCGGTGGATTAGAGTGTTTGCGAGAGCGCACCGTATCGTTGATCAAATCGGTGATATGAGACCCCGGCACCACTCGGTTTCGAATAAGCAGTTCCCCCTGATCGCTCCAACCCATATCGGGATTCTGTTTCACCCGGTCCAACAATAAACGAGCCTTGGTCTTGAATGCCTTAGGGACACTGGCCAACACTTCATCTTCCAGCTGAGGTGATGATGGCGGTGTGGGTGCTGGCGCTGCTGGTAGTGGTGCTGGTGGTGTACTACCCCTATATTGATCCATAAACGTCTTGTACCGGTTCAGCGTCTGATGGTAGAGTTGAATTTTCTCGTGATCGGGTGGTCGACGTTGGAGTATACTATTCATCTCTTCGTCGAGAGACTGGAGTTGTTGCACCGTAGCAGGCACGGGATAGGGTGATTGCAAACTCTGTAACAGTCGAGGTTCCACCAGCATCATTTTTTTCTTATGTTCCATGACGTTAGCGTGCTCCCCCCAAGATGGATCCTACTAACGGTCCCAGTACGGAAGCGGCTAAAGGTGCGAGGAGTGCCCCGAGAAATCCACCTCGCTGTAACACCTGTTTCTTTTTCTTTAAACTGTCCGTCTTCTTCACCAGCGTTCGGAGACCCGTCTTGTGCCGTTGCAATTTCCCTTTCTGCAGGGGACTGAGAGGAACATTCCCTTTTAACACATTATGAGCGACTTCACACAAACACCGTACCAATTCCGCGTCCGCGCCGCGCACCAGGGCCCGGCCCACCTCCGGTGGCGCGCTGCGTAATACGCGGAGGGCCGGCGCGTGCTTCCGTATCCGTGCAGACATGATGAAGAAGTGAATGCTAGAGGGGTTGTGTCTTCTTCTTTTATTTGGGCGTGTACACCGTCTGGAACTCTCCGGGAAAAATGTGGGTGCGCAATCGAAGTGCCGAGGGTGTTCCTTGTTTCAAGTCGATGAGCAGATACCCGTGGGCCCCTTGGGTGGCATCTTCAAAGGCTTCCCGCACAAAGGCCGTGTTTTTAGGGTACATTTGTTTCGCCAGGTGCATAATTTGTGATGCGTCTCTGGGGTTTTTGAATAAGACCACATACTGAGCATTCAAACTGATGTTCCTGTGCTCCTTGTTCTTACTGAAGAGATTCTGGACAATGTAGATGATGCTCAACCGACGATGATGGCTCCCTTTCGTAAAGAGACGCGTCACCCGACTGTCCGTTTCGGTTATCAGATCGTCTACCACGACCAACGTGTCTTCTGGGGTATCCTCTGGGGGTAATCCTTCCACCAAGGTGAGTCCAGGTATGCGTGCCAGTTCCTCGTACGCAGGCTGCCAAGCTCCATAACACCACAGGATGCGAGCCACGGGCGGTGAAATGAGGGCTGACCCGTGTTGGATGAGCCATTGAACGAAGTGTGTTTTTGCCGACCCGGTCGGTCCAGCGATGCTGCCACCGAGGATCCATAGGTTTTATTTGGTGATTTGCGCCAAGCGTTCAGAGGCCCACCACCGTTGTCGTGGATCCCACCGGAGGTCGTAGTCGTGCGGATACCGTTGCCGTGGTAAACGTGGTACTATACCCACTCTAGGTGTTAGCGTCGTGGTGGTGGTGGTGGGAGTTCTATGTTGCCGTGGTGTTGCCCTGGGTGCTGTGAGGGTGGGAGATGAGGCGGGTGGGGAGCTCCTGAGGGTTGGCAGGTACACGGGCGGACCCCGGGTGAAGTTCCGTAGAGTAGTAGTAGTAGGACTAGACCGCGTAGTGGGATGGGTTGTGGAACCTGGTGGACCCCTGGTAATGTTCCGCAGCGTAGTAGGAGAGGTAGTGGTGGTGGTGGTGGTGGTGGTGTTGGGTGATTGCACTTGACGTTGGGGGGCAGGTATTGGACGAGTGAAGGGTAGGTTGAAACAGGATATCAGGTACGCCAAATCGTAGAAGACTCCTCCAAATAAGGTACCCAGAAGCACTTGTAATTCTGCCTCGTAAAACGTGCCTTGCAGTGTTTCTCCTTGTAGATCTTCCAGTTGATAGACGTGTGGGTTTCGAGGGTTATGGCGAACGATGACAAAGTGCTCGTCACTCCAGTTGGGCAAGTAACTTTTCTCAAATTGCACTTTGACTTTATTGATCCGTACCACATCCCCGCGTTTGTAACGGGGTGACGTGCGTGGACTTGGTTCTATCGAGTACAGCGTACGGCACACTTGATGATCGTTGCGTTCCGTCACATCGAGGGGAGCCCGCTGGATACTGCGATGATAGCCTCGATTGTACCCTTGGACCAGTTGAGGTAGCACATCGATGTACCTTCGGGTGTTTTTGGCGGTAAAATACTTGTACATCCGTCCTTTGAAGGTCCGATTGAATCGTTCCACCACAGAGGCTTTGGTCTCGTTGTACGTATGGAAGAAAAACACCTTCTGTTTCTTAAAAAAGGCTTGAAAGTGGCGGTTGAGAAATTCTGTGCCTTCATCCGTTTGCAAATAGAGGGGTTTGCGTCCCGTCTTGAAAATCTGCTGGAACGCTCGTACCAGATTTTCTCCTGTTTTGGTCCGGATGGGTAGCACCCACGCGTACTTGGATAAAATATCGATACAGGTCAACATGTACCGATGTCCATCATTGTGGAGGGCAAATCGACTCATATCCACCAAATCGGCCTGCCATTGTGCGTCTACGCCTCCTACGATGACTCGGTTACGGCGAAAATGTCGTCGGGCTGCTTGATGTAAGCTATAAGTGTCTTGGGTTTTTAGCCATGCTCGAACTTCAGTTCGACTGATGCCTTGGGAATGTGCAGCTCGAGCGAGCGCTCCCACAGCGCTATAAGCGGCTGGACTGGTTGGGTTGTAATACAAATCTGTTAACACCTTGTTCACAGTCTTACTCCACGTGGATTCCTGCCGGCCGGCCTTGCGGGTACTCCACTGGCTTCCCTTTCGGGCCCCCCTCTGGGTTGCGCTGTTGTGTGTTCCCTTCATGAGTAGACACTGACACTCTAGCCTGTGTGCACCCTATAGATATAGTACTTCATCGACAATGGGGACTACTTTTTCCAAGGCCGTCCATAGATCAGGGTCCAGGGTAAAACTACCCTCGTTCAGACAGAGGAGTCGAGCAAAAAAGGCGCCGCGGAAAATGTAGACGTCGTCACACAGGTGAATGCTATCACCGTCGAGGTCACCCAACAACACCCGTTTCAAGGTAGTCCAGCCTTCAGGTGACAAAGAGACGCGCGATTTGGGTTCAGACGTACGCCAACATCTACGTCCGCTATCGATGAGGTCCACTCGTTTGGGGTACAACAATAGGGTGCAGCGAGGTGTAAGAGTGCGGGTAGCCACAGAGTTCGTGCTGGGGTGCAGTAAGTCGTGGACGTCGGGGATAATAGTTTTCAGCGCCTGCCATAATGCAGGACGGAGTGTGATATGGGGACCACCACGCTGTTCTAACCGGGGAAAAAGAGAATCATCTCTACCACTTCGTAGGTAGACACCCACTCCCACATGCATGAAATCGACTTCGGGCTCTTTTCCCTGTAACAACCGTGTCAATAGAGTCCATCCTGCTAGGGTTAAACATAGCTTCACCTCTCGGGGTTGTTCTTCGATGAGCTGCAGGTGATGGTCATGGACGATCAGGGTGACGTTGGTGGTCAGTTGGAACAACGCAAGCTCACCATCTGCTCCGTGCGCTCCCATGGTGGTGAATGACAAAACACCGGCTAGGGAGGTCTGTATATATGTCGCTGTGCAGGGGGCTTATACTACACCTGTCAGTGCCTAGTGGACTAACCTATACGCCCCGCAAAATAAGGGGTTGCGTAATTTTTATACTACAATGTCAAGTGCCCCTATGGGTATAATTAACTCCTAGTCCGTAGCCGTACACGTTACAGTTTTTCATTTGTTCGTGTCTCTCTATCCTAATCCGTACCCATACACGTTCTGGTTTATTTTTCCGTCTCCCTTCACCCTTCGTGAAAGTCCGTGATCACTCGGTAGTGTCATGTTAAATTAACCCCTAGTCCGTAGCCGTACACGTTATAGTTTTATTTTTTTCGTGCCTCTCTATGCTAGTCCGTACCCGTATACGTTATAGTTTTTATTTTCCGTGGCCCTACCTTCGTCAAAGTCCGTGATCATTCGGGGTGTAATGTTATAGAGATACGAATTGATTTAACCTAGGAATTTGCCATACCAATTTCGTGCAAAAAGACGGGATTGAAAGTTAACCCAGGAGGTGTTACACGAGCCTTATTGGGCCAATCAGCGTCCCGTATATCAACCAATGGAGAGGACGGAGACAGAACAAATGAAAGAGGTTCGCGCCGTTTTAACAGCCAATGAAAATCCACTCTATATTCAGTATAAAACCCAGAGGACGCGTAGGGAAAAGCCGCATTCAAACCATATTTCTCGACCTGTAAACAACGTATGAAGATCATGAGCCGAGTAGCAAAGATGAGTACCACGAAAGGGGTGGCGAAAGAGAAGAGGGAGAGAGAGAAGCTGGCGAGAGGTGTGAAAGCCTTTTGGATGGCGGAAATCCATCGATGGGCACGCAACAATACTAATTTCACGCCGCTGTCCTGGGCGGCGTTGTATTACAGTGTGACAAGGGCGCTGACCACGTTCACCGGCGAAGACTGTATCACCGCCCTGCGAGATGCCCTCAACGAGGAACAGCTCCAGAGACAACAACAGCTCCAGCAACGCCAGCCGGAATTCGTCGATATAGGCGAATTACCGCGCATTCCACCGGCCTCCTTCATGGACCACATTCCATCAGTGCCAGATGAATCGTCGGATGACGAGCAACAACAACAACAGCCGGGCCGATACTTTTCCGCCAGTTTGATGGAGTAGACAGGCAAATTCCCCCTGAATAAAACAGGGTAAACAAATTGACCTTAACGGCCCTTTTCAGGGCCACCCCAATCTTACGAAAGGGGACTTCTAACTTGGCACTTTCAATTAAAATCAGGCCCTACATTTTTTGTGAATCTCCTCTCCTCTATATTCTATGAATACCAAACTCCATCCCCAAAAAAATCTGCCATCAAAGTCCCTTTTCAGGGCCAACCCCTAGCCTTCCAAACAGCACTTATAACAATTGCCCCTATACTCTACCAATGCAAATCTCCTCTCCTCTATGATTACCAATCTCCCACACTTCACAACAACAACAAAATTTTACACTCGGCTTTTTGCGGGGCTACTCGGTATATCTCAATCTCCTCTCCTCTATGATTACCAATCTCACACACCTCACAACAAAATTTTTTTTTACACTCGGCTTTTTCCGGGACTACTCGGTATATCTCAATCTCCTCTCCTCTATGATTACCAATCTCCTACACCTCCTCACAACAACAAAACAAAAATTTACACTCGGCTTTTTCAGGGACTACTCGGTATATTATTACCGTACATTCATACTAATAGTGTTTTTTTATTTTACCTGGGCGCTGTTAGTAGGAAGTTCCCATTCACTAAGTGTTAATTACCTATTGTTACCTAGGTGTGTGCATGTGCAGGAGCTGGTGTTTTTGTGCTTTTAATTAGAAGCTTGCTCTTTCGAGTATAATTGGGGGTCCTCATAAGGACCGTTAGGAAGATGTAAGGGGATTACATCGATCGGAACAGGTTTTCTCGCCTCTGGGTACACACGGGACATTTCAGCGCGACGAGTGTACACGCTATGGGCTTGTAAGTGGGCGTAGGGACTGGTCTTCCTGCATGTCTGTGGATACAGCGAATACATAACGCTTGGTGTCCACACGGGAAAATAGCGAATTTGGCGTAGCGACTAGTACATTGGACACAGGGTAAATACTGTGCCGCTCCCCTTGTTGTGTCTCGCTCCAGTCTTCTTATTTCGGTACAGTAGTACTCAAGGTATCGCTGCTGTAAAACAGCCATCTGTTCTTTTTCTTGTTCTTTTTTTTTCTTTTTCTTGGTCTTCTTCGACTATATCTTGTACGAGTTCATCAAGCTGTTCGTCGTAGGTACTATCAAGCCGTACGTAGTAGGTACTATTGTCCACTCCATCGATGAATTCACCGGTTGCTTCTTGGTCTTGGTCTTGTTCTTGGTCTTGATGTTGTTTGAACACATCTTGTATGGCTCTTTCAAACCGTTCGTGTTGGAGGGTACTATCAGGTCGTACGTCGTAGGTACTATTGGCGGTGACATCTCCATCCGCTGCCTCTTCTTCTCCTTCTTCGTCGTCTTCAATATCGATGAATTGACCCGTGGCATGGTGAAGATACTGCCGCTTTTGTTGTGAAACTGGGGTGAAAGTCTCGCTGCCCTCCACTGGCTGGTCTTCTTGTTCCTCATCTTTGCATAGCTCTTCTAATATGTTGTCAAGCCACGACTCGTTAATAATATTGTGCACTCCATCAATATCCATGTGTTGAGCCATGATGTAGTTCAAAATGAATGGATAGCAGACGACACTGCGCGCTTTTTTTATAGTACCGTAGAGCGCCCGTATGAGGGCGCGGACGTCACCGAAATCTTCACACTGAACCAGCGTGCCTGCTCAGGCCCGCTGAAATTTTGAGTTTCTTGAGCAGGTTTATCGAAGGAAAAGTATGAATTTTTGTCATACCACTCTTGCTACGGTAACACAGCACTATACAGTATGGAGCCGAATGTATGTACAGCTATGCGTGTCAATGGCTGTGTTACCGTAGCAAGAGTGGTATGACAAAAATTCATACTTTCCTTCGATAAACCTGCTCAAATTTTCAGGGTAACATTATAAGGATGTGAGGAACACACCTAAAGTGTTTTTACGGAGGTAAGCCGAGTTATTTCAAATTTACCGGGTTTCCCACACAACCACACCCATAACCATACGGGTCTAAAATCGACAAAATGATTATAAATATAGTTTTAGCCTGCCGCCAGCCTTCTGAATTTTTCAGCGATACACTATAAGCTCCCAAAGTTCAAGTTTAAATAAGTTTTACACGTCAACTCGCATTTATTGCAAAATGAGACCGCTTTGAAGATGGAAAAGAAACACAAAATTTCAGCGGGCCTGAGCAGGCACGCTGGTTCAGTGTGAAGATTTCGGTGACGTCCGCGCCCTCATACGGGCGCTCTACGGTTATGCTATAAAAAGCGCGCAGTGTCTCGTCTGCTATCCACTCATTTCAACCGTATCATGGCTAATCCTAGTGGACGGGCACTTTTCAACGCAATGAACACGGGACATCCTAGAGAACGGATTCGCTCGAACGGAGAAGACAACGAACATGTTACAATCATTACGAGCTTGCAGCGTGTTCATGAAGCTCATATTGCTGAAGCTTTGAGGATGAGAGGCGCACAGCAAGATAGAGAAATAAGGGACGCTGTGCAGGAAGAAGATGATGATGAGGAAACAGACGATGAAGATGTACACGGAGAGTTGGAGTGGTTAAACAGTAATAGACCCCCAGCAACTACAGCGGCGACTCAGGCGGCTACCACAACGACGGCTACCACAACGACCGCTACCGCAACAGGAATGACAACACCCTCACCAGAGATCACCCGCCTGAACCAACAGCTTGACGAATTAGAAGACGAAAAGTCTAAATTACGCCTACAACTGGCTAGGGAACAGAAGAGATCCACCTGTACCGTGTGTCAAGACGATGAGACGATGTACGCCTTTTTTCCTTGTGGTCACCTGTGCCTATGTGGTGTATGCTTGCTAAGCTTAACATGCATAGCGGATTCGTACCAGTGCGCAGAGACAGAGGAGCTTCATTTGAAGATACGATGCCCTGTGTGTCGCGGATGGGTATCAGGCGTGAAAAATATTCCGCCCGTAACAGTGTGATGACCAACCCGCTGTTCTTTTCAAAGGCCCTTTTTAGGGCCACCTAATTACACCCGAAAGGGAGGAAATTTTCTAACTAAAAGCACAAAAAAACCAGCTCCCACACCAATACCCCTTTGCAAGAGTGAACACTAACACACATTTGAATTTCTAATATTTTTATTAACACAGTAGAATGAACATAAGGTCTTCACCACAGTAGACTCTTGGTGTTGAATTTTTTTTAATACAATTATACGCTATCAAGGCGCTTAAATGAACATAGAATGAACATAGAATGAACATAGAATGTAGGAATACGGTGATGTCTGAATGTTCAATATTTATGCAACAGGACTTGTGTGAACTCGTCATTGTCTTTCTGCCCCTGGTGCACGTATATGAAGGTGGCAATCTGTTCACGTGGAATTCTGGGTGGACAGGCAGCTTGCAATGCCTCGGCAATTTGCACCTCGTTAACGGCCTGTAGCCCCTCAGTCATGAGCGCGTCTGATGGTATACTATTGTCCATACACGTATGCGTGTTGAAGAGTCCGTTCTTGTTCCCACAGCCTGCACATTGCTGGATACGCAAGTGTCGAATGCGGGGTCTGAGATGATCCAGGAATGTGTCGATGTACTTCTTATAAATATACTGAGTCACCTGGTCAGACAGGACTTCATGAATTTCAGCTGTGAGACTCTGCAGCTTCCGCCACGCAGGTATTTGCAGGGTGACGCCCTGAGGTAAAGGAATACGCTTTTGCGTATCCGCCCTCAACTTCCATTTACGAATATGCACCAGCAGCATGTTGTTGAACATAGAACAGGTGAGGAAGATGTCGTCACCCACATAAAATTTCGCTTCGTCGCTCCCCTGGTGGTCAATGACCGCATCGACGGCGTAATAAATGGCCTGTACTCTTATCCAAGTGTCCAACGTCAAGGCGATATGCTTAGGTGGTTTGTCGTCCCAGGCCGGTACGTTAAAATGCACTTCCTCTTCTTTGACACTCACAGTTAAATAGGGAGAGAGCTCCCAAGTGTTCGTCTGGGCCGCCTGGTAGGCCTGCTGGATAATGTCATTGATCTCCTGCACAGACATAGGAAGTAGCACCTCTTCCTTCGCTTGCTCAGGCACTTGCTGGGGCACTGGCTAAAGCAGTTGCTGAGTTATTTCTAATGGTGTTAGTCGGGGACGTTTGGTAGGTGGACCGGGTTTGCCAGGTAGACCGGACTCTTGGTGCGTACGTTTGGTAGCTGTACGCCCTTCGGCGATGTCCATGTCCATGACTAAGATATTATCTTCTGAATCCTGGGCTTGAAGTAGATGTGCTATTCCTTCATTTCCCGTCTTCTTCAGCGCCTCCACGAAGGCTTGAAATGCTAAGGAGCCACGGCATGGTATGAGGTCGATGAGGGCTCTGTTTCGTGCCATATAGGTCTTCTCCGCCATGATCTCTACCCCCATGTGTTTAGTGATTATGTTTTCCACCATGAGCAGATCACATATATCGGCCACATGCTGCATCTCATCAACGATATCGATACGGTGCTGCAGAAGCTTAGCTCGGCGGGATGACTCCATGACTGTTGGCTCAGGCTGGTCAGGTCAGTAGCTGCTATGGTGAGATAGACTGGTGAAGTTGCACTGGTGAGGCAGGCTCAGGCTGGTGAGGCTCAGGCAAGTAGCTCCTGTCGTGAGAGTGGTTCAGGCGGGTCAGGTAGGCTGGTCAGGCAGGCTGGTCAGGTAGCTCCGTTCGGCAGGCCAATGATAGCAGCAACCCCTTAAAAATTTCCACTTTTATACGTTTTTTCGTGACATTCGGGTCTTTTCGGTGACCTCCGTGTGTCTTCGATCACCTCCGTCTCTTTTCGGTCACCTCCGTGACTCTTCGGTGATGACATTCGCGTCTTTTCGGTGATCTCCGTGAGTCTTCGGTCACCTCCGTGTCTTTTCGGTCACCTCCGTGACTCTTCGGTGACATCTTCGGGCACCTCCGTGTCTCTTCGGTGATCTCCGTGACATCTTCGGTGACCTCCGTGTCTCTTCGGACACCTCCGTCACATCTTTCGGTCACCTCCGTGACATCTTCACGGACCTCACCGAAAAAACACGGACCTCACCGAAGAGACACGGACCTGACCGAAGAGACACGGAGGTGAACGATATTGTGAAAAAAACCCACAGACAAGTCAGTACATCTCCTATCATGTTCCCACGGACCTCAACGAAAAGACACGGACCTGACCGAAGAGACACGGAGGTGAACGACATTGTGGAAAAAACCCCACAGACAGGTCAGTACATGTTCCCACGGACCTCACCGAAAAGACACGGAGGTGAACGACATTGTGGAAAATTACAAGCGTCTAGTCCGTCATTCATAATCCAGCCGTCGTCCATTAGAGAATATCCGCGTCCATAATCCAAAGACCTATTCCATTTTCCATATAACAGTATTAGCACCTAATTCAAAAAGACAATCATAGTATACATAAACATAGGCTTGTTCCCTGCAAGAGAAAAGCGGTCAACAATTTTCAATGATGCCGGCAAGACATCATGATGTTCCAAAAATATCAAATCCGTATCGCTGATCAGTATTCTTAATCCATAATATTCGTTGTAAAGTCGTCATCTAAGAATGATGCATCTCAGTCACGCTTTGATTGTGACTGTTCATATGAGTACCATGAGGTTCTTAAAGTACATGGGTTCATACGGCCCCTAGCCCCGGGTTAAGCGGAATTAGACACAAGTTACGAAACGTAGCGCCATAGATCTTGCACGCTACGTTCGTATTTTGTTATCAGCATGCGATATGTATCGCCAAATTTGAGAAACTTTGAGTGGAGGCGCTTGGTGGAATAGCCCTGTTTTATAAGTTTCTGCACCAATGTTTGTGACGTTGATTAAAATCATCACATTTAACACAGGATCTAGCAAATGCTACTAAGCGAGATATGTATACGCCATATGCAGGTCCCACTGGAATATTACTCTCCAGAAAGGGATAGTTTACGATGTCGAAATTGTAATCATCTCTCTTGTCATAAAGTCGACGAGAGAGAATGCCCGCTTCATTTTTATAGAGATATAGATCTAAATATGATGTGCCTGTAGGGCTATCTGTAGTTTCCTTCAAATCCAGTGACGGTGGATATATATCCTTCACTGCGTCATTTATATAGCGATTATCCACAGCGAGAAGATCGTCTATATAGCGTTTGGTGAATGAGAAGGAACGGGCTTTGAATGGATCGGTTTTTGAAAGCGCCTGCATATAGTCATATTCATAAAGAGAACAGATACAGGTCAGCCAACAGGGGTGCACAATTAGTACCCATTGGAATACCTATATGCTGCTGATATATTGTGTTGTCAAATTTCACATAGATATTTTAATGAGAAATTCAAGCAACTCTATAAACAAAGAAACATTCCATGAATGATATCTCTTGTATGTAGTAGAGCTAAAGAATGCTTTATGGCTTCTGACATTAATATATCTACGATCAGTTTTCTTGAACACAGATACTATTATTGAAATTAGACGGTCAATAAGGTCCTGATGAGGGATTGTAGTATAGAGAGTCGAGAAATCCCATGTGGATACATGTCTGTACAGTATGTGACCTTTAGCATCAAGTTCTTCCGTAAGACATTTTGAGTTTTTCAATATCCACATACATTCAACGCCAGAGTTCTTAGAAATAATGGTGCAATACCTTTCCCAAAATGCTTTTACCTCCTGTAGGGCCCTCGTCAATAGGGTTGAAAGAAGCTTGGTGGTGCAGCTTCTAGAACCAGCTATGAATCTAGCTTTGTATGGTGATTTATGCATTTTGGGAGTCAAGTATAGTTTTGGTATGTCGTTATGATTGGTTGGAAGACAAATACCTCTTTCCCTGAGAAACTTTTTGTGATTGTTAAATAAATCTTCCAGAGTAAATGCAGTTTGCGAGTGAGTAGACGTATTTGATGAAGATATGTCTACACTCAATTCTTTAACCAGCACCTGGTAATAGTAATATTTACATATGAATATTATATTATTCGGAGCTTTGTCTGCTGGGACTATGACGAATTTACTCTGGAGATTTGCTAGAACTTCTTGCGAATTGGGGTTTCTCAGTACTTGTTTTGCTTGGGGAAGAGTATTTCTGTCAATATGGCGGATTGTTCAACGACCTTGCTCTTGGTGAGGTCCAGCCAATCAGCGAGTACTGTAGGTTCAACTTTTTTCTCGCTTAGACCAATCAATAACGTACTGTTCCAAAGCAGACAGGACTATCTTCTGGTCGGCCTTCAGATTTATTCTTCTTGGCTCTCTATATTTAGGTCCCTTCATCAGGAGTAATTTCAGATCCTTATCACTCACCACATCAAGGTCACCAATCACAATATGTTTGCATGGTGTATAGATAAAGTTCGACGATTCACAATCACAACTATAGCCTCCTGACGTGTATAAGTTCCAGTCAAACTCCTGGACAGCATTGGAGTAATTGAATATTTTGGTGGCTAGATTTAGTATACTTATATGAAATGCAAGGAGGTTCTGTGAACTTAAAATAGTACAGTGTTGCGTACCTCTGGATCATTCAGGATTCGAGGTAAATTAATGATGTCCAGTCCTTTATCTGAATAGTTGAGTTTCAAGAAAAGTCGATCTTGAGATGTTTCGATTATGTTCACTGGACGATACAGCCGAAAATACGCTATATCTTGACATACTTTAATGATTTTTGGTGGTATTATATTTCCTGAAGACGCAGATTGTTGTATATCTCTGGCTATTTGATCTAAAGCTCTCAGAGGTAACGCATACAGAACTGTACGTCAGCTATGTATACTATTGGGTGTGTTAGTTAAACCCACTAAGTAATTTAAAGTGATATGATCGTGAATCATCGAACTGTTAAACTTTCGCCAACCATGGCTGCGATGTCTCCGTTGATGGGATTTAAATAGTTGGGTAATGTTGGATATATTTGAACGGCGGTTTCTAGCATTGCCGAACCCACTGACATTATCATTTAAACCAAACGGAAACACTGACCCAAGTTCTAGCATCCAGAATAATTCCCGCTCTCGGATTTTCTCTCAAATCCAAAGGGGGAATCCTTAGTAGATGGATAGACGACGTCTATGATCTGAATACTAAAGTTATCCCAGCCATGGTCGGGTCCAGAAAAATGCTTACCTATAAGCAATTGCTTTTTTCTAACGGATTTTCTGTGACCGTTCACCCTAAGACGGAGTCTTTGGGTGGTCTTGCCAACATACTGTTGACCACACTTCTTACAGGAAACTAAATAAATACAGTTTGTAGTAGAACAACTAAGATCAACATACGAGTTAACAGAATATGAGTTACCAGTTAACGCGGAACTAAATGAAGCTAAACTAAACTGACCCACAGACAGGTCAGTACATATCCTATCATGTTCACAGGTCACGCGCCATTCACCCAGACCGGAAGTGACGTCATACGGCATGTTCACAGGTCACGCTCCATTCACCCTGACCGAAAGTGACGTCATACGGGATTGGTGGCGCCCCCTGGCGGAAAAAGGGGAACCAAGAGTTACCTCCCTGGAAAACGTGAGCCTTCTCGTCTTCTCTCTACTACTCATGTTTGTGGAACTGACTGTGAGCTGAGTCAATTAAGAGGGTTGGGACTTTTAAGTCCCGTCGATAAACAAAGGATATCTTGATGGTCATAGCCGTGTATGTTATGTATTTACCCCAATTTACTGGCGCCGTTTCTTGCATCTGACAGTGACAACCTGTTTCCATCAAATGTGTTGGCAAAGCTATTACGTCATGTTTTTGGATATTTGTATCTAATTCCACTGAAGCCGGTCCTAGGGCCCGTGTGGTTATTCCACTCAACGTGTCCATATGAACATTGCAATAAAAGCGTGGATGAGATACAGAAAATTACAGGACTCACTTTTGGTCCTTGGGATATCTTTGGGAAGAATACATTTTTTCCGTCACCTGGCATGCTAATTCCTACTTGCTATCTGTATATGTTGAAATTCTGCCGATGTCCCTTGACCCCGATATTCACCAACTGTATATAGTTACTTCGATTCTCCCGATGTCCCTTGACCCCGATATTCACCAACTGTATATAGTTACTTCGATCTATATGATAAGGTGGGGAATAAGAGTTTGGTCGAAGTCGGGCTTTACCGAGTGGTGTTCTGATTAAGAACTTGCTCTCTCACCAATTTATTATGAGCTGCTGCTTATGACCTTGGGCAATTGTTAACGTCGTTGTGACCGTCGCAGGTAATTGCGACGTGGCAGCTGGGAGCGTGTCGGAGATCTCGATCGACGTGGTGTTGGGGCATTGTTTGAATGAGTAAAAAGAGGGTGCCCGTGGTGATGTTTGCCTGTGGCAGGTGAATGCCTTTCAGTCCTCTGGCAAACAACTCCTAGCCTTATGGGTGGAATAGTTGTGTTGATAGAGCGTGTCCTTCAGCAAATCGGTCATGTGGAATCCGTGGATCATCTGGTTCTGTGCGACAAGTTCCAGGTACTGTTAGGACTGGCTTTCAACACCAAGCCGGCTTTGTTCTTGGACGAAGTAGGCACATTCTTCAACTATTCGTCTTTGTCCCACTGTGGGGCTGAGAGTAATGATGATGTCTGTGCTGGTATCTGCTGGAGTGGTTCTTATCGACGTGGTGGGGGTAGACCAGAGGAGGCCTTGTATTCACTCATAAATTTCATGTAACGCTGAAACGCCAGATTGTACTGTTCTACTTTCTCACTGTCGCTTAAATCCTGCGTATGTAAAATCGTCATCGAGCGTGTTCAACGTCTTCACAGTAGGTGACAACGGGTACTGTGGTTGCAGGATTTGGAGCCGTCGTGGCTCGACCAAGGCCAGTTTTCCTATGCTCCATCATCGACCCAAGATTCCACCCTGTGCGGGACCTGGCACGAAGGCGGCCAACGGCGCTGAGATGGCATCGAAAAATCTATCTTTGTGTACGATCTTTTTCTTCCGTGATTGTGGGACTCGAGAGTTTCGTCTTTCTTCGGTATGTAGACGTGTTGGGCCTCTCCGAGGAAATATGTGGGTCCGCAGTCGGCGATGGGCGTGGGTGACTTGATTCAGGCCAATGAGTATATACTCGTGCTGTGGGGTCATCGCATCTTCAGAAGTTTCCAGTGCAGACTGGATGCGCTCGTCTCGTCTACATTTGTCTCGCCAGGTGCAACAGTTGGTGTCTCTTGGGTCAGGTACTGAGCATTGGAATAAATGTTCTGATGCTCCGGAGGGTCTGTTCCAGTACAAGGTTATGCCATTTGGAATGACAGAATTCTCCAGCCACGTTCCAGCGTCTTATCAACCGTGTTACTTCCGGTTTGGAAGGATGTGAGACTTACATTGATGACGTCATTGTCTACAGTGATACATGAGAAGATCATCTACAAAGAATTCGCGCACTGTTCAATCGGCTGAGTGACGCCAAGCTGACAGTCAACCTTGGAAAGAGTGAATTCGGACATGCACGTGTGGCATTCTTGGGTCATGTTGTAGGTCAAGGTCAGGTATAACCTGTAGATGCTAAGGTTAGTGCTATCTCGCTATTTCCAAGACCAACATGTAAGAGACAACTGATGCGTTTCTTGGATATGGCTGGTTACTTTTGTCCAAAATTTTCAGATATTACTGAACCTTTAACTCGACTCTTAAGAAAGGGGGTAACTTTTGTTTGGGCCGATGAATGTGAATCAGCTTTTGAAAAACTGAAAGCCATACTCAAGAGCGTGCCAGTCCTTTCAGCACCAGATTTTGATTCACCTTTTAAACTGGCTGTAGATGCTAGTGATGTTGCTGCTGGTGCCGTTTTGTTACAATAAGGTATAGATGGTGTAGATCACCCAATATGTTATTTTTCACGTGACAAACATCAGAGAAATTATCCTACAATTGAAAAAGAACGTTTGGCAATGATATTGGCTTTACAACATTTTGATATTTATGTTACTTCATCATCATTGCCAATTACTGTATTCAGTGATCACAATCCACTTGTTTTCATAAGTAAGATGAAAAACAAAAATCAAAGATTGTTGAGATGGAGTTTGGTGTTACAAGAATACAATATTGAAATCAAACATATTAAGGGCAAAGACAATTTGATCGCTGATTGTTTGTCTCGCATATAATGTACATATGTTTGTCAACATTTTTGCTGTTGTAATATAGATTTTGTTTTGTAATAATGTTTTGAATTGTCAAGAAAGTTCCAAGTTTGAAACTTTCTTCTTTTTAAGAGGGGGAGTTGCAGTATAAAATTAGACACTGAAGATAGTTCTAGAATAATAGAGCTGATGTAAACTTGTATACATTCTGTTCTGTGATTATAATCATAGAATTCTCTCGAAGTCGTGATCGATTATCATAATTGCAAATGGCCGATATACGAAGAGACCCGTATGACGGCAGTAATTGGGCCACAGCGCCATCTACACGTAGACTGTTATGATATTGTAATTTACTATCATTGGACTGTCGATGTTTCTGGAATGATAGAGCTACATACTGTTTTGTGGGTTAATCATTTCGAGCTTTCTAGAAGCTGTTGTGATCGTATCTGGGTTAGATCATACGTCAAGGCTGTACCGGTGGAAGCTTCTTGATTTGATAAAATGTACTGGAATGATACATAGAGGATAAATAGCCGAACAATTAATCATTCTAGGAGGGATTCTAACTGGCTTCTATGTGGGTGAATTAGATTGTGCTACTATCTGGATATTACCTTAGCCTGAGATTACTGACTGCTGGGTTGTATATTCCTGTTGGAATACTCCTGTGTTTTGACCGCTGTGTTATCTACGTGATTGAACTGTCGGAGATTGGACCCTTTGCTGGAACAGTAAACGGCTGAGCGGTGTTGACTATAAAAATACAGGAACGCGATTTCTACGCGTCGGCACGGACTGTATAGAGATTTGCACGTTAGTACGGACTATGAGAGATACACCGGTATAGCATTGAACAGTAAGACTATATTTCTCATTTATTTGCTCTATGACCTAACTTAATTTGTATATGATTTTAGTATTATAAATAAACATTTGATTGTTATTCCTTGATTTCACAAAAGCTTTCTGTTGCGTTTTTCCTATTATCGTTTAGACGTAACAGTATTCTTGAGAAATTTTTATTCTGTTACAAAACATATAACCAGTAGTACACTGGACTATTGTGTGTTTGATATGGTTTCTCGGCCATAACCAATGTGAATTGTGTTAGTGCCAATAAAGAATTGAATTGAATTGAATATAGTAAATACATTTGTGGACAGTCTCCACCTTTGGACTGCATTCCCCATTCAGCGTGATTTTAATAAAATAGTTTGTCCCGTGTTCTCTGCCCTGTTGCCAAATTTAAGCAGTGGGGGAAACGGTAATCAGTTTACCAGTTTTTTGTCAAATGTCAAATGAACCACGATTATACACACAGAGAAGGGACATAACTGAGGCTGTATAAACTTTGCTACCTGAATCCGAACACTGTGTTGGGACCTTCGCCATCGATTCGCATATTTCCGTTCGAAGGACTGACGACACCTAGATGGTTGTTACTATAGATAAAAGCTACTGAGAAGGAAAGAAGAATTATGAAGTACACATGTAGCCCAAACCTGGCGGTCTACCCTTTTATGAAAATAGACAGGGGCCATTCCTTTGAAACTGCTGAAACAAATGGTATGACACTTGGTCCAAGACATATAGCTAATGTGTTGAAGGCGAAGTGATCTTTCATGTCGAGATCACTGGCACGGACCAATCAAAACGAATGGATTTTAACGAGGAAAAGGGCAAGATACGCGTTATAGGCAATTTTAAAATTACACTAAGCGGATGTATGAACCGCGATTACTTCGTTGCCATAATACATCTAGCCCCCTTTCACGCTCGAATCAGTTAGTTGAGAAAGTAACATATTTTGGGTTTAAATTTTCACTTCCGAAATCAAATATTTATAGCCAATATCAAACCGGTCATTCTGGAGACACGGAACATTTTTGGTTCGAATGATATCACAGATGGCGAAAAAATACATCGACCAATCCGAACACTGCAATCCATGATATAGGTAATTATTCGGTCAACAGTTCAGTTCATTCACTACCCCCACCCCCAGAGTCTGACAGCACGAGAATTCTCTCTTTATAGTAGCTATTATAGTGCCCGCCTCTTGGTAGTTCTATTCATCCCGACTGAAATACGCAAATCGATGGCTCAGTTGAGTATATGGTGGAACAGGCGGTAAACTTAGTCTTGATCAGTTCCAGCTGCTGGAAAATATAGATCTTTTACGTTGAGAATTGACAGCAGGACGATTGGTTGATCCCATATTTGAAAAGCATTGTTTCCCTCCGCTTAAGACGGGTGCGGGGGGGATGGGGATCTGATTGAAATAAGTTAAATAAATTTAAGATATTACTGAGGGGCGTCGCTAGGATTTTTCAAGGGGGGGTCGACTATCATAGGGGTCCTAGATCGCCGAAGATGCGTTCTAAGCGTTTTCCCGGAATTAAATCTGAACATAATGTATACAGATTTAGGGTTATATTATACAGCACTGGGACCTTAAATGGCCTGAGATGCATTCTGAGCGATTTCCAACAATTAAACTAACACATCATTGGTCAAATATCAGTATTAAATTTTATTCTTTTGTCATCTTGAAAACACAATAATAATGATTTGGGCCGATATACCTCGTAGGCTATCCGCAGTGGCGTCGGAACGTAATTGAAAGTGGGGGGGGGACAGGGGCAGGGAGGGCGAGGGGCACTATCACATCCCAACAGGCGGGGGTCCAGGGGCCGCCTAGGCCCCGGAAGCTCTGGGGTCCTAGATTGCCGGAGATGCGATCTGAACGTTTTTCCGGAAATAAAACTGATCATACTGCATGCACATTTATGACTCTATTTTCACGATTTTTTTTCGCAATTATAAGCATGCATCGATATTGAAAACATCGCACCCCATGCCTGCATCCATTTGACAATCTAGTTATATTTAAAACATACAAAACGATGACTTTTAGTTCTTGGGAGGGAAACCAATATGCCTACCGATACGATTCATTCACACAAAGATAAAACAAGGAAATCCTCACAGCCCAACAGGTGAGGTTCTACGGGCCCCTTAGGCCCCGGAAACTCCGAAGTTCCAGATTTCCAGAGATGCGTTCTAAGCGTTTTCTCAGAAATAAATTCGAACATAATGTATGCAGATTTATGGTTCTATTTTCACGTATGTTTCGCATTTGTAAGCATTCCTCGATATTGAAAAAATCATACTTCATGCCTGAATCCATTTGACTTTCTAGTTATATTTAACACTTAAAAAACATCATGGAACGTTAGAACCAATATGATAGTGATTCATTTACACAAAGCTGAAATGAGCGATCCTCACAGCCGGACAGGCGAGGGTCCAGGGGCCGCCTAGGCCCCGGAAGCTCCGGATTCTCCGTTTTCGCGTTTTCCCGGAAACAAATCTGAACACAATGTATATAGATTTATGGTTGTATTTTCACATTTGTTTCATGACTGTGAAAATTAAACTTTTGCTGAAAATATCACAATAATACTGTGTAGAATATCAAATTGTGTATCATGGACTATATCTCGTGGCCACGGTGAAATTCTGCCTAGAAAAATGAAACTAATATCACTCCTCATTCTGGAAATTAAAACGTGGCCATCGTAAAATACTGACTAGAAAAAAAAATTGAAACTGATATATTTTCCGGAAATGAAATATCACGAATGTAGTATAGTCTTCAGCAAAGCTTTCATATACAACATCAGTTTATTATCCGTTTTGCACTTTGCAAACGATAGACCGAAGCTGCCGATCCTTCATCATCAAATCCACACGCATCAAGCAGAAGGAAAAAAACACATGAGTTAGTGTTAATGATTAATTGAATAGTAAATTCGCCTGCTTTATCCGTCAAGGGTTTGCCTGCTGTATCCGTTGAAGGTGGAGTCTCATGAACAGAGCTACCTTTTCCCTTTTGCTTTTTACCCCTCGGCCAATTTTGGCCATGGGGTATTGTCGTCGTCTTGTACGTCCGTCTGTCCGTACGTCCGTACGTGAGCGAGATAGCCGGAAAACGGTTCTACTAAAAAATTCCAAATTTGGTATGCTTATTTACCTAGTCAAGGACCAGAAGCCTATTGAATTGGGTCCTGATTGGGTGGAAACCTTGGCGGCCAGCTTTAATTTTATGCAAAATGGATAATGATCTCGGAAACCATTCAACTGTTCAATACGAAAGTTGGTGTACATCATCGATACATCAAGCAACTTTCATTGGATTAATACCAAACCGGCTTTTCTGATTAGCTGGAAATCCTGGAGGCCATCTTTAATTTATTCGAAATCGATAATGCTTATCTCTGTTACCATTCAATTGTTTTATATGAAAGTTGGTATACATCATCGATACATCCAGATACTTTGAACCGGGACCTGATTGACCGAAAACCTTGGCGACCATCTTTAATTTATGCAAAAACTTTACTGATATATATCTCTGATACAATTTAAGTGTTCTATACCAAACTTGGTATACAGCATCGATGTATCAAGAGACTTGCAATGAATAACCACATCAGTTCCTCTGAGTAGGGGGAAGGATGGGTGGCCATCTTTAGTTTATGCAAAATCATTAATGATCTCGTTCTCTGATACCGTTCAAGTGCTCGATGTAAAATTTGGTATACATCATCGATGCATCAAGAGACTGACGACAAATGACAGTTCTGGTTTCTCTGATTGACCGAAAACCTTGGCGACCATGTTTAATTTATGCAAAAACTTTAATGATATATATCTCTGATACCATTTAAGTGTTCTATACCAAACTTGGTATACAACATCGATGTATCAAGAGACTTTCAATGAATAACCACATCAGTTCCGCTGAGTGGCGGGAAGGATGGGCGGCCATTTTTAATTTATGCGAAATCATTAATGATCTCTATCTCCGATACCGTTCAAATGCTCGATGTAAAATTTGGTATACATCATTGATGCATCAAGAAACTTATGTAATGAATACCGGTTTCTCTCATTGGACGGTCATTTCTAATTGCAAAATTTTGGATAATCTCTATATTTTCTACTTGACTGCATGCTTGGTGTTCCTGACATCTTGATTCAAATTGAATACATTATGAATGTACCCAGAGCCGAGGGGTTTTCAGATGCGCAGCTTCGTATTTTGTTTTGTTTTCGTTTTCTCTGGTTTTCTCTGTTTTTTTTGGTGCTTTTTTGTGCTTTTTTTCTGGGTTTTTTTTGGCGCGTCCAAGGGGGGGGGGGGTCGTTCGCATTTGACGACACCCCCCTCCCCCTAGCGACGCCCCTGTTACTTTTCCAGTTTTCAATTTACATACATTTATGTTTACAGTGTTTTGAGGTGTGTCACGCACTACCCCAGTGTCACCCAGTGTATCTCACTGGTGCAACGCTTCTCTCTGGAGGCTATTATGAGAGTAGAGTAGAACATCACATCAGAGTTCGGTATACTCTGTAAACCATGAATTCCACGAATTCTGTAACCAAAATGTAATTCCGTCACATAATTCAAAATTTTGCTTATGTCATTCGTGGACAATTTTGCCCATTTTGTTCACCAGTCATTATCGCTATTTCATATTCAATCGAGTATACGTGCATTGCCGGGTACATGACAACAGAAATCATGTGTTTGGGTCTGTCCTCAGAATATTTTAGATCGGATAAAATCGAAACTTGTAAAACAGGAAAAATCGCAACTCCATTAAAACATGGACCAAAATGTCATTCCGTCACGCAGGTTTGCTTAACCACATTTATCAATTTGAAACTTTACTTGACGGAAATCAGATATAATGTAGCCCAGGCGCTCAGGATTCGAATAAAACATCACCTGAAATGAGAAACATTCGAGTTTTTATGAAATATATATGTACCCCACACGTCTTCATAAGGAGGGTACTGGTCGATACTTCATGTAGGAACTATTGTCTGGGTCTTTGTGTCGTTGAAAAGGCACAGGTCTAGACACATTGTTGTCCCCAGACTTGGCTATTGTATCCCAGACTCGGCTATTGTATGCATTGTCTCATGAATTCTTACATAAAGTATGAACCAGGGTACTTCACTGTAATTCCGTCACGCGGTATTCGAATGTCACGTGACCAGGTAGAAAACAATTGTATTTCCCTTTTTTTCTCTCATTCTCATCCTTCTTAGTAATAGGGTTAGGCAAATGATATTGCAAAACCGATGTTACCATGGACGAGTAATAACAGGGGTTCAGAAGAACTGAAAACACGTGTATCTTGTAATTCCGTCACGCTGGAATTCATGAAACCATGAATCTGGTTCGAATGAGACAGTAATATACTAGACATGCAAAACACAAACAGACTCAAAGATAACGGAGATTGTGATTCAGGTGAAATATAACAAGATTTTATCAATTTTATTCATCAATGTACAAATGTTGTATATGGGTATAAGTATATGGTAATATGTACTGTAGGTTCAGTTTACATATACACCGTGATTAGATGATCAGGTCAGAATCAGTTCAGTTTATGCCAAATCCGGCACCGGTTCAGTTTGTACCAAATGCGGCACTGCCTGACTGGTTCAGTTTGTGCCAAATCCGGCACAACAGAGCTGGCATGGTACTTATTATCAAGTGTCAAAATTATATAATATGGTGCTCCGAAAATGGTGCAAATCACAGCACTAGACTAGGTGCAGGTTGCATAATTTAGGCTTGCTCCGAAAACGGTGCAGCTTGCAGAATTCAAGCTTGCTCCGAATACGGTGCACCTCGCGGAGATGTTTTACTGCACAGAGTTTGCACCAGATCTGGCACACTCCAAGCTCCAAGCTTCAGTTTCATATATAATTTAGTTATTTATTCTCAAGCACTAACGCCAATTCTTTCCCAGGGTCGTCGCATAAATTCACGACACCGGGAGCAATGTGCGCGATGACGCAATACAGAAATCCCCGACCTGTTTACATGCTAATAAGATCACATGACCGTGCCACTACAAGTGAATGACAACAGCACCATGATCCAATAAGGGGGGCGTTTCATGTCGGATGTAAGCGACAGAGGCAGACGAGAGGGCGAGATTAATTTAATGTAACAACCTCGCTCTGCAATCTCACTAAACCTCGTTCCTCGCTGCTTCACTTTTCGGAAATGAAGCGATGAAGCGGGGTTGCTAGATGGTCCTATCCGGCTTCCATAAGGGATATCCCCATTTTTGCTCTTCTCCTCGACAAACATCTGTTATCCACCAAACAGTCAATTTGTTTCTTGGATATTCTATGTTGGGGGAGTGGTTGTGATTTGCCTTTCGAATATTTTTTGAAGGTTCCCGAAACGTATTGTATAACATCCACTGCTGCTTCAGACATCACATTTGGCACAGACAATTTGTTCACCCACACGTGAACCTATATAACCCGTCGGGTTTCTTTGATGTTTGCCTTTCACCTTTACGCATATAAACCCCACAATTACAGTTCGGTCAAATGTCATCCTTACTATACCTATCTATGCTGACATACGCATGTAGATGTAGAAACGTCACAGTGCATTCCTAGAAAGGGGGGAAAAATAGGACTTACTGTTGGTCTGCTTGAAGCAAAATTTGCTCACACAAGTTTTGTGCTGGCTCTTCTGGACACATTGTATTTTTTATGTATATATATATATATATCTTTTTTTGAACAAAAATGAGTATAGCCCATTGAAGTATACCCGATTGAAACCAATAACAATACTTGAAGAAAAAGAAATCTAGAATCCAATTGTTACTATGGGGTACGTCTCTAACATTAAATTTACGTGTCTTCATGCTTTAATTGACCTTGACCTTTGATCTTAATGTTGGTAACAGACACTTCGCTTCCAAATACGCGTTCACTAACTCAAATGTAATTTGAATGTAATGTAATGATTTCATTATTTTAGTTCCTAGTGATCACAATTCACATCATTGAACTAGGGTGATAGCACAAACACTGTTCTCCATAACTTCCTTTTATTGGGGCCTCGGTGACGCTGGCATTTGGCGTTTGACCTCGATTGTGATACCGGGCATATAGTCACACACTATCCGTAATGTATCCACTACAGAAATAATTTAATTTTAAATGTCCTCGTTCGGTACCTTTGACCTATTGACCTCAAATTTGGTGCCTGACATTTGGGTGATCCCACCCTATCCTGGCAAAATTGGAAAAGAATCGGTCGATTTGCTAAAAAGTTAAGGAATTAAATATGGAAGGACGGAAGAATGAGAATGAATGTGTATTCGGTAGGGCTTTGCCAGCTACAGCTAACGTAGCCCAAAACCTAATCCTTTATTTGCGGTGTAAGCTAAACTGCGGCATACAATGAAAAGTGGCCGAAAACTCTGTTGCAATTTCCAAATGAACTCGCTAATAACCTCAGAATGTTACAGCGTAATAAAATTAGTCTCCTATCTTCTGCCTCGGCCATAAAACTGTCGCAAAAATATATGCTTTTTGTCGGTGTTTGGTGGATGCCTTGCGTGTTTGCGATAGAACGCTTTTTGTTGGGAGCCGGTTTTGTTGGCACTCCGCTAGCGTTTCATTTCATATGGCGAGAATATAAATAAATCGATTGAAAATTGTATACGGTTCAATTTTCGTGCGGCAGTCCCATGGAATGTCGAGCAAATTCACGCAATTCTATCTGTCATGGCCCGTGCCTTTTTCGCGTAGACTTACAGCCTAGACAAACACAAAGTTGTGAGATTACAATAGTCCCCTGTAAGTAAGCGACTCTCCCAGTTTTGTACTAACTATCTAACTACTGGGATGTATATCAATGTGTGTGTTTGCCAAATCGACTTTAACGGACTTCACCTGCGGATTTTCGACCTGACTGGAATCTGAAACCCCTTGATATACATGTGCACATGTGTGCATTACTTTCTGTCTACCGGCATGCCAAACTAACTGCAGGTTTCGGAGCCAGATTTGTGTGATATTCGCCTGAATATCAGTCATATCAGGTAAGAACTACTCTCACCTACTCTTGATGTAGTTTAGAAGGAATTGATGTTAAAATTAATTTGAAATCTACCCTCCATCAAAAAACCGGCTGGACACTTCTTAATTAGAGTTTATACATCAACACACTGGCAACTTCTATGTTATGTCCTAGAATTACTACTAACCCACACTGTTGGTTCAAACCATACTAACTAATAATTACTACGTTGCTAAAGTACCATAGTAATTATATTGTTTTGTTTGCCATACTTGTACCATTTTACGAGTCGTGCAATAAACATATTGTATTGTATCACCCATGTGTACTGAATATGAACTGCATGCGCACGCATGTATGGGAGAACGACATGCGTTTGCGCTGATTGTGCTGATTTGTACTAAATTTGCACTGCATAATAAATAATGTACGGTACTGAACATGCACTGCAAAATCAGAATGTGCTGAAATACAGCACAATACCGAATAACGTGTGCTTGAAATGCAGAACTACAGAATAACGTTCGAACTGAATTAATACTACAAAAGAGCGTTTATATAAACCGGTACTGATTTAAAGCACAACACAGCAGAAAACCGAGTAGAAAACAGTATTCGCAGTGAAGACGAAAGTTTGCTACATTTATCTCGGTTTGGTTTATATGCGCAGACAGGGAATTGTGGGAAAAGGGAATGGAAATAGACGTTTTGGGGTCTAGGTGGGCCACTATTGGTCCGATGGAGTCAAGTGAGGTATCAATGTGAAGCACACGTGAGGGAGCATCCGACTGGGTGGATGTGGGGCAACCTCCCCACAGCGCATGCTCCATTTCGCAGGCTCCATTACCATCCCTGCCACCAATAGCGGAAGTTGGCCTTTACTACGTTGCTATGACATATAGGGGAAACCAACCAACGCACGGTTCAGTTTGAATCCGGCCGAACAACTCCTTTAGTGTTGCTCATGAGCGAACTACTTTTCATATGCTCTGTCCAGATAAACAGGGGAAATTATCTCCAGATAATTCTTTTTAACGCTAGGTCAACAGAGGTATTATGCAGACTTGAAAAGTAATCGAAATGTTCGGTAAACATCTATTTTACTATATATGATGTCACTTCCGGCGATGTGCGCGAAGGCCCCGAATCCGGTCCAAAAATCTGACTGGTGGCTGGGCATTCGGAACTCCCGAGCGGAAATCTACGAAGAGGACCGATTCTACGCTCGGGGGATGACAACATGAATTTCCTATGAATCTCCAGATGTGGCATGGCTCCGAAGCCCAATCACTCTCGCGGAAGCCTTAATCCCCGACCAGCAAATATTTTCCTGCGAGTCTCTGATTTACGTCAGATATTCTAAAAACTGTTTATTCTTTTCATTCGAAGCACGTTTCAATAGAAAACCATCAGTTTAAATGGTACATACGCCACGTATTGGCAAGATATAATTCCCGTGACGTCACTGACAGTTCCCTGACAGACCGAAACACACGTGACCACGCTCTAGTCCAATATGGCGTCAATGGCCTTCGAGGGACATCTCAAACCGGAGATCCCCGAGAAGTTGCGAATGGTGCCTGGGCATTCACCAAGCCTCGATCCGTTTTCCGCTTTTTACAAACAGCTCCAAATCTAATCTCACCCACAGGCAACAAAAATGTAATGAGCTGTTACATTATTATGCGCGCTGTGTATTACGCGAAACATGTCACATAATTTAGTTTCTAACTATGCAGTTATGTCAACCATGCCATTATATATTTCAATTATGTCATGAATAACATCAGTGTGGTACTATATGACGACAAACGCAAACGAACTCTTTTTGGGTAGAGCAGTTTTACAAAATTTACAGAGCTGTGACGCGGCTTAGCAACACAATGGCGGACTTTTCATTGAAAAAATGACGGGGATGGGAGGGGTAGGTATCTATGACTACAACCTGAAAATAGAACCGGTATGTTCTTTCATTCATACATTATCCATCACGCGCTGGTGATCCATGCCAATCAAAACGACAAACCAATGGAATATCATCTAATCATACGAACTGTTCCTTCCGTTCTACATTTTTACTACGGTGGGGCAGAGATCATTCCTGCAGCCGTTTAGACGAAAGGTATATGCAATCGAAGCCAGGAGATTGGTGCCTGGGGTGTTATTAGACCCCCAGCGAGGTGGTTGGGATGTGGGGTAGGGATATCGGCATTCTGCGCATGAGCAGGCAGGCCGTAGTATGGAAATAGACATTTTGGGGCCGATATGGACCACTAGTGGTCCAACTGGGTTGTGGGAGGTGTCAAAGTGAAGCTTTTGTGGGGTAGAGTCAGAATGGCGTGTTTTTTATTGCAAGCCGCGTCAATCTGCGCATGCGCAGTTGGGTGTAGTAAGTAAAGTGGCCATTTTGGGGAAGTGAAGGAAGGTATTTGGTGTAGAGATGGACCACTATTGCTTCGAATGCATCGTGTGAGGTGTCATTTTGTAGCTCTCGGGATGTAGACCCCGATTTGAAGGATGTCCACTGCATCTGTGACGTCATCGGTGACGTCATCAGTACGAGTAGTAGCCAAAGTGGGCGTCTTGTGGCGGTGATGGAAGGTATTTGGTGTAGAAATGGGCCATCCTTAGTCCGAATGCGTCGTGTGAAGTGGCATCTTGTATCAACGCCCGCCAACACGAAGCTCAAGGCTTCAACGCCCTGGTGAATTAGCCCAAAAGCTCTGATTTTCATGGAATTGCCACCAATACATCGAAATGCAGTGACGCCCGTCAACGCCCGTCGTTACGCCTTAACACCCTAGCATAATACCTTGACGCCATGATATAGGCCGGAGAGAGAACAACAACAACAGCAAAGATGGCAGAAGAGAGAACAACAACAACAACAAGTTTTTTCATAATAGTTTATTCTCCCCAATGTTACATCATACCCATGCTGGGGGAGTCGCGTTGGGTATGTTTACAATACAAGTAGCCTCTTGTCCAATCAGAGGCCGCCATTTGGCATTGCATTTGTCATACTCGTTCTTGCCCGTTAGATATATTCTCAGCTGCTCTTGTCCAATCAGAAGTCGCCATTTCAGAAAGTTCTATCTTCGGCCATGTTTGCTCTGAACCGTTTGTTCTAATCGTCATCGGGCAGGCCAGGATTCCGTTGAGGCAACATATCCTCAGATGCTTGTTTGCGCATTCTGAGTATCTATCAGTGCATGGGTGAATGCATTCAGGGGGCTTCGGAGCTCCGGAGCTCTTGAAGCTCGGAGCTCTTGGAGCTCAAAGCTCGGAAGTGACGTCATCGTACGCATGCGCACGCATCTGTGGTGCACCCTGTACCCTATAGCCCGTAGCGCATAGGGCACCCCAGGGTGCGGGTGCACCATAGGTGCGTGCGCATGCGTACGATGACGTCACTTCCGAGCTTTGAGCTCCAAGAGCTCCAGCTCCGGAGCCCCTTGAATGTATTTACCCATGCACTGATAGATACTCAGAATGCGCAAACAAGTATCTGAGGATATGTTGCCTCAACGGAATCCTGGCCTGCCCGATGACAATTAGAACAAACGGTTCAGAGCGAACATGGCCGAAGATAGAACTTTCTGAAATGGCGACTTCTGATTGGACAAGAGCAGCTGAGAATACATCTAACGGGCAAGAACGAGTATGACAGATGCAATGCCAAATGGCGGCCTCTGATTGGACATGGCGTCAAGGTGTTATGCTAGGGTGTTAAGGTGTAACGACGGGCGTTGACGGGCGTCACTGCATTTCGATGTATTGGTGGCAATTCCCTGAAAATCAGAGCTTTTGGGCTAATTCACCAGGGCGTTGAAGCGTTGAGCTTCGCGTTGGCGGGTGTTGATACAAGATGCCACTTCACACGACGCATTCGGACTAAGGATGGCCCATTTCTACACCAAATACCTTCCTTCACAGCCACAAAACGCCCACTTTGGCTATTACTCGTACTGATGACGTCACCGATGACGTCACAGATGCAGTGGACATCCTTCAAATCGAGGCCTACATCCCGAGAGCTACAAAATGACACCTCACACGATGCATTCGAAGCAATAGTGGTCCATCTCTACACCAAATACCTTCCTTCACTTCCCCAAAATGGCCACTTTACTTACTACACCCATCTGCGCATGCGCAGATTGACGCGACTTGCAATAAAAAATACACGTCATTCTGAATCTACCCCACAAAAGCTTCACTTTGACACCTCCCACAACCTATTTGGACCACTAGTGGTCCATATCGGCCCCAAAATGTCTATTTCCGTACTACGGCCTGCCTGCGCATGCGCAGAATGCCGATATTCCTATCCCACATCCACCCAGTCGGATGCTCCCTCACGCGTGCTTCACATTGATACCTCACTTGACTCCATCGGACCAATAGTGGCCCACCTAGACCCCAAAACGTCTATTTCCATTCCCTTTTCCCACAATTCCCTGTCTGCGCATGTGCAGAATGTAGAAAACGAACGAGACACTTGGCCAGGCGGGTGTCCCCTCACATATGCTTCACATTGATACCTCATACGACTCCATCGGCCCATTAGGGGCTCACCTAGATCCCAAAACGTCTATTTCCATACCCTTTCCCCACAATTCCCTGTCTGCGCATGCGCAGAATGTTGAAAACGAACGACACACTAGTCCAGGCGGATGCTCCCTCACGTATGCATCACATTGATACCTCACTCGACCCCATCGGCCCACTAGGGACTTACCTAGACCCCAAAACGTCTATTTCCATACCCTTTTCCCACAATTCCCTGTCTGCGCATGCGCAGAGTGTTGACAACGGCCGAGCCACTAGTCCAGGAGATGCTTCCTCACGACTGCTTTACACTGATACCTCATACGACTCCATCGGCCCATTAGGGGTTCACCTAGATCTTAAACGTCTATTTCCATACTCTTTGTCTACTGCGCATGCGCAGAATGACGATATTCCAACCATTGGACCACTAGAGACCCACCTAGACCCCAAAACGTCCCTTCCAATGTACTTTTCCCACAATTCCCTATCTGCGCATGCGCAGAATGTCGAAAACGGCCGACTCACTAGTCCAGACGGATGCCCCCTTCACATATGCTTCGCATTGATACCTCACTCGACCCAATCGGCCCACTAGGGGCCCACCTAGACCCCAAAACGTCTATTTCCATACACTTTGTCTACTGCGCATGCGCAGAATGACGTCAGTTCCACGTCTCACCCACCCCGTCGGATGCTCCTTCACGAATGCTTCACATTGATACCTCATACGACTCCATAGGACCAATAGTGGCCCACCAAGACCCCAAAACGTCTATTTCCACACCCTTTTCCCACAATTCCCTGTCTGCGCATGCGCAGAATGTTGACAACGGCGGAGACAGTAGTCCAGGCGGGTGCATCCTCACATATGCTTCACATTGATACCTCACTCCACCCAATCGGCCCACTATGGGCCCACCTAGACCCCAAAACATCTATTTCCATACACTTTGTCTACTGTGCATGCGCAGAATGACGTCAGTTCCACGTCTCACCCACCCCGTCGGATGCTCCTTCACGAATGCTTCACATTGATACCTCATACTCCATAGGACCAATAGTGGCCCACCAAAACCCCAAAACGTCTATTTCCATACCCTTTTCCCACAATTCCCTGTCTGTGCATGCGCAGAATGTTGACAACGGCGGAGACAGTAGTCCAGGCGGATGCTCCCTCACATATGCTTCACACTGATACCTCATACGACTCCATCGGCCCATTAGGGGCTCACCTAGATCCCAAAACGTCTATTTCCATACCCTTTGTCTACTGCGCATGCGCACAGTTTTCGACACCAGATGACCACAATCCGACAAAATGGTCAGTTTTCGACACCGGACGTGCCGCCATCTTGAATCAGAAGGCAGACGCCGCCATCTTGGATATGTCCCATAATGCACCGGGTCAAAATACTCGCTTCTGATTGGCTGAGGGCAGCGCCCCACACAACCGGAAGTGAGCGCCCCACAAATAAGAGGTAATTTCCACTTTTCCTACTACTAACAGTCTATGTGGCGAATCACGAGGGGCGAAATGTGTAATATACGACACTGAACTCCTCTGATATATTGTTCAATCATATGCATTTTTTTTTCAGGGAACCACGAGAATATTTTATTGGAATAAAGAGAAGAAAGAAAATATAGTTGATCCGGCGGTGCCTTTAATGGCCTTTATGTCACTATCGCATGATCTTGTCTCCTCTCTGTCGTCTGTGAAAGACCGTACATAAGATCGCCCTTGCCAAAACGTAAACCGTTCTCACCAGAAAAGTGTTACGATTTGACACAGACTGAATGAAGTAGCGCGCATTCGAGTCACATCTTGTGTTCGGGATAATTCCTCCTCATCAATTTATCAAATCCCTTTCGAAATGACTACATCGAAGAGACACTAAACTTAGGGACTTGGGGAAAGTCTAACAGTATCATTGTTAAATTATTGTTGCGTGTATTCAGTACTCCAGTACTCCGAAGAATAATTCCTGTTCTGCATTGATATACGGTATGTCTAAATAATTATCTCTCTTAAATTCCTCTATGACTTTTATTTATACTGGAGTGAGGACGGTTTAAAGGTTTAGTAATTTTATTTCATCGTGAATACCGTACTAAGTATAAATTTATTGAGGTTTTGTTGTTTTCTTCGTTTTCCAAGGCGGGAAATAATATCTCACAGGCCTCTCTACCTTGTTATGCACACATTCCTTAAACATGATTGTGCTGTGTTGTCTGCGCGTTAACGGCAAACAGTGTGCAAGCGAACCGCAACATTCTCCGACCCCGTAATAAGGTCACCTTTTCATCATTCGATTTGGTGACTCCCTTTTATGTAACAAAAGTGTTTAATCCGAGTTAACGAACTGATCCAAGTAGGAATATGTGATGTGTTCATATAACGGCGCTATCAGGCTGTTAAACTGACTAAAATAAAAAGACAAGAAAAGAAAAAAGTAATAACGGTAGACATCCTATTTGTATTCATATAGAAGTCTGAAAATCAATACTGAAGGAAACTGCTGGACGCTGGCTTGTGGTACAAGATTGATGGGTGTTTTGATGGTGAAACTGCATTTTTCGATTAAACATACAAAGTTACGACCCTTCGTTCGTAGGTTGTAACTGTGGCATTACTTCAGCCATATTTTTCGCGGAAACGTCCTGAAACTTATGAGACTATCAGAATTTTTCTTCTGAATGTTATACCTGAGTTAAACAGCACTAATTCTCCATAACCTATTCATCAATATTTTTTGAGTATCGTAATTCCATTTAGAATGTGAAGTAATACCGAATGATGAATTATTTTAGTGATAACAGTAATAATCAGGCACGGCGGACGCAAATGGTGATCGAATGGACCAATATCACAGAACAAATAGGTGAGGGTCCAAGGGCCGACCAGGCCCCGGAAGCTTCAGGGGTTTTAGATGGCCGGACACGCGTTCTAGCGTATTTCCGTGTAATAAAACAAGAAATCTTCGCATGTGTAAACTCTATTTGTCTTAACTGTTTTGTTGTTTCTCACAACATTTTTTTTAATATTCCCTGTCAAGAAAATGAGGAAGTGAGTGATGAGTGATAATGTAAATATTAAATATATATCATTTCAGCCA
Organism: Hanleya hanleyi; assembly: GCA_036873755.1. NCBI lineage: Eukaryota > Metazoa > Mollusca > Polyplacophora > Lepidopleurida > Hanleyidae > Hanleya > Hanleya hanleyi. The sequence goes on from JAVTVY010015476.1 coordinate 56,436, forward strand.
AAAGGTTAGTAGTAATATAAGAGGAAATGCCGTCGTATTGACACCAGGGGCGCTGTTGACCTACTTGTAACGTCACTTCCGGTTCCAGTAACGTGACGGGAAGTGACCTTTGAACCCTGCACATGCGCACAAGACCGGATATTAATAATGGTGCGCAGCGGTCAAAGATCACTTCCGGTCACGTGACCGGAACCGGAAGTGACGTCACAAGTAGGTCAACAGCGCCCCCTGGTGTTAATTCGACGGCATTTACTATTATGCGCAACCGGATATTAATAATGGCGTGCAGGGGTCAATATGTATCGCACGTCATTCTCCGTGAATCGGTTTTGTCTACGTGCTGCTCGTGTGACGTCAAAGGTCATATGCAAATTCCCAGGGTCAATACGACTGAATTAGCTCTTTCAAAGGGGTCAGGAGACGTCTACAGGGATCCTTAATGTGACGTCACATAGTGAAACCTGGCCACAAATACGAGGATCAGTCAGAGTGTGCTACCGGATATGACCCCTGGGGAGGTATTCCTCCGCGGTGATGCGGCCAGGTCTGGTGGTGAGAAAGTAGTCCCATGTCAAGGGCCATACGCGGGGGGAGGGTGAGGGGGGTGCCTGGATTCCTGGGAATGAGCGGTGGATTGATCACTTTATTGAAGTGTAATACAACATATAAACAGTAGCCGGTGGCTATTCAATCCGATCTGTGCGGGAATCGTGCACGAGCACGGCGCTGGTGACAGAGCTCAATACACGTGGGTCGGTCCGTATTGCCACGAACAATACATGGGAAGTAAGACTTATAGTTATAAAGATAACGTATAGGTATTGTACGATGTTATTATTACGAGTCATGATCAGTGCGACCACAGGGCCGAGCGTGTCGTGTCCAGTATGTCTCCGCAAAAAATAGACAAACAAAATGGCGGCGCTTGCTATGGGAAATCCCTTTTTGGCATCGATCGTGCTGCCATCATGAGGCAAGGAAGACAACTCTGACTAGGCGAAACCTCTGTGGGTCAAATTCCGGGTGATCTTCCCTGATTCGAACATTTGCGAATATGTCTAATGGCATATTCCACACATGGACATAGCGGTATGGACTGTGGCATCTTGTTTTTTTTTTCGTCTCACAACGTAGAACACGATGATAGAGGTCGCGAAACCATTGGTTGAAATTTGTTGAAAAGTTTGCATTGCGCATGCGTGATGCATAGACAAGCCCGTGGGAGACGTTTTGGGGTCTAGCACTCTTGAGGGATCATCCGACTGGATGGGTGTGACGTGGAACTGACATCATTCCGCGCATGTGCAGTAAAAAGGGTTATGAGAATGAACGTTTCGGGGTCGAAGTGGGCCACTTTTGGTCCAAATGAGTCGTGGGAGGTGTCAAAGTGAAGCGCTCATCCAGGGCGATCAAGTCTTGGGTGAGTGCATGTAACATTAGGATTAAGTTTGAACATATAAACTCTGGAAACACGGACTTTACACCTAAAATAGGGAAAAGCCTTATCAACCAGGTCTAGATGGGCTAATTATCGCTTCCCAGCGGATCAGGGCATACAGAGAGAGGCAGGGTGAGTTATTGGGTGTATGTAACATTATGATTGGGTTTGAGCATATAAAAAGCGGAACACGGACTTTCCAATGGGTACTAATTGTGCACCCCTTTTGGCTGACCTATATCTGTTCTCTTATGAATATGACTATATGCAGGCGCTTTCAAAAACCGATCCATTCAAAGCCCGTTCCTTCTCATTCACCAAACGCTATATAGACGATCTTCTCGCTGTGGATAATCGCTATATAAATGACGCAGTGAAGGATATATATCCGCCTTCACTGGATTTGAAGGAAACTACAGATAACCCTATAGGCACATCATATTTAGACCTATATCTCTATAAAAATGAAGCGGGCCTTCTCTCTCGTCGACTGTATGACAAAAGAGATGATTACAATTCCGACATCGTAAACTATCGCTTTCTGGACAGTAATATTCCAGTGGGGCCTGTATATGGCGTATACAGATCACGCCTAGTAGCATTTGCTAGATCCTGTGTTAAATGTGACGATTTTAATCAACGTCACAAAACATTGTTGCAGAAACTTATAAAACAGGGCTACACTACCAAGCACCTCCACTCAAAGTTTCTCAAATTTGGCGATACATATCGCATGCTGATAGCAAAATACGAGCGTAGCGTGCAAGATCTATGGCGTTACGTTTCGTAACTTGTGTCTAATTCCGCTTAACCCGGGGCTAGGGGCCATATGAACCCATGTACTTCAAGATCCTTATGGTACTCATATGAACAGTCACAATCAAAGCGTGACTGAGATACATCATTCTTTAGATGACGACTTTACAACGAATATTATGGATTAAGAATGCTGATCAGCGATACGGATTTGATATTTTTGGAACATCATGATGTCTTGCCGGCATCATTGAAAACTGTTGACCGCTTCTCTCTTGCAGGAAACAAGCCTATGTTTATGTATACTATTATTGTCTTTTCGAATTTGGTGCTAATACTGTTATTTGAAATATGGAATAGGTCTTTGGATTATGGACGCTGATATTCTTTAATGGACGACGGCTGAATTATGAATGACTGACCAGACGCTTGTAATTTACCTCTAAAATAGAGAAAACACCTATCAACCAGGTCTAGAGGGGCTAATATCGGTCCCCAGCGGATCGGGGCCTGCCGAGAGAGGCAGGGTGGGTTAGTGCATGTATGTAAATTTAGGATTGGGTTTGAACATATAAAAAGCGGAACACGGACTTTACACCTGAAACATGGGGAATCATCCAGGGAAATAGGTATGGTGGCATCTGCAGGGTTGCATGTAAAATTTGGATTTGTCCCGAAAATGTAAAAGCGGAACACTGACTTTACACCTAAGCCATGGAGAATCATGGATGTTTTGGAGTCCACTATTGGTACGAATGAAGCAAAAAAGAACTCCACCTAGGACCAGGGGGATTCCCCTTCTCTTGCTGTATGGCCATATCTCCCCAGTACATCATACCCACGCTGGGGGAGCCACGGTGGGTATGTTTACAATTCTTGTAGGCTCTTGTCCAATCAGAATCCGTCTCTTGAGAAAGTTCAATCTTCGGCCGTGTACGAATTTAGTACACGCTTGCTTTTATGGACAGTAACGCCCGCCAAGACCCAGCTTAACGCTTCAACGCGCTCGTGAAATAGCTCAGAAACTCTGATTTTCTAGATATTCCATGGAATTGCCACTAATTCATGGAAATGCAGTGACGCCCGTCAACGCCAGTCGTTACGCCTTAACGTCCGTCTCAACGCCTTAACGCCTGTCTCAACGCCTTAACGCCCTATCTTTACGCCTTAACACCCTAGCATCACGCCTTGACGCCGTGATCTTAACGCCTTATCGTAACGCCCACCAACGGCTTGACACCATGATGCAGACAGATGAGAGAAAGAAAGATCAACTCGTTCACAAGTTTTCATATAGTTTATTCTTCCAAATGTTACATCATACCCAAGCTGAGGGAACCGCGTTGGGTATGTTTACAATTCAAGAAGGCTCTTGTCCAATCACAGGCGGCCATTTGGCGCTGCATCTGTCACATTCGTTCTTGCCCATTAGATGTATTCTCGGCTGTTCTTGTCCAATCAGAAGTCGCCTTTTCAGAAAGTTCAATCTTCGGCCATGTTCGCCTGGTCCGTTTGTTCTAATCGTCGTCGGGCAGGCCAGGATACCGTTGAGGCAACTTATCCTGGAACAGTTGTTTGCGCATTTTTATCGCATTTGGCAGGGCCTCGGTGGGTGGTAACCCCATATCCTCTTCCAAGTGACTCTTGTTCTTCATGGTGCGCCTGTGGGTGGGGTCGTCTTTCATTTCAAATTGACACTAATTCATCGAAATGCGGTGACGCCCGTCAACGCCCGTCGTTACGCCTTAACGCACGTCTCAACACCTTAACGTCCTATCCCAACGCCTTATGCACTGTCGATCATCTATGGACGGACATCATTATTTTGGGGTTGAAATGCCTCATGCAGGGTCAGCAGATTCTGGGCACGGGTAGTTGTGCTGGTGTCCTCTTCGGGTACTATCTGTTTCTTATGCAGCAGAAGACATACCCGGGTCACCCACTGGACGTCATCTATGAGCGTGATAAGATGACAACGCATGCGTTGGTCCTGAACGGAGGATCCACCTTGAGCTGTATCAATAATAGCATCGACGTTGGCTTGGCGTAACTCTTCGGCTAGAATATTCTCATTGTTGTGTTCAAAGTTTACATCAAGCAAGGTCGTCTCTATAGTGCTCATGGTGAAATGAGGAAAATGATGTCGTGTGGGCTATTTATGTGGACGCTTTTGATCTTAATGATGCGTTCAAAATGTTTCTTTTGAGCCATAGTAGTATGTAGTACCCGAATTGGCGTAATAACCCCCCACTGCGCATGCGCAGAACCTGGTGTGACGTCATAAGTGTATGGGCATTGGGGGGTTATTGGGGGGTTATTGGGGAGGTGTGCAAAAAAAAAAAAAAGTTCCGGCAAAAAAAAAAAAAAAAAAAAAAAAAAAATGTATTCATGCGCGGTGATGCGGTTTGGCCGCGGTTTTGGCGGTGATTCGGTCTCGGGAAAAAGCTTCCGCGGAGAAAAAGTAGTCCCTAGATAAAATGGTCCGATGGGGTCGAGTGAGGTATCAAAGTGAAGGTTAGGTGAAGGAGCATTTGATGGGCTGGGTGTGGGGTTGAAATATCGGCCTTCTGCGCATGCGCGGTGGCCGAAGGGTATGAAAATAGCCTTTTTGGAACTAGGGGAGCCCCTAGTTGACCGATGGGGTCGAGTGAGGTATCAAAGTGAAGCATATGTGAAGGGGCATCTGATGGGCTGGGCGCGGGGTTGAACTATCGGCATTCTGCGCATGCGCGGAGGCCCAAGGGTATGGAAATAGACGTTTTGGAGCTAGGGAAGCCCCTAATGGACCAATGGGGTCGAGTGAGGTATCGATGTGAAGCATTCGTGAAGGGGCATCTGATGGGCTGGGTGTGGGGTTGAAATATCGGCATTCTGCGCATGCGCGGTGGCCCAAGGGTATGGAAATAGCGGTTTTGGAGCTAGGGGAGTCCCTAATGGGCCAATGGAGTCGTAGGAGGTATCAAAGTGAAGCATTCGTGAAGGGGCATCTGATGGACTGGGCGTGGGGTTGAAATATCGGCATTCTGCGCATGCGCGGTGACCCAAGGGTATGGAAATAGACGTTTTGGAGCTAGGGGAGCCCCTAATGGTCCAATGGGGTCGAGTGAGGTATCAAAGTGAAGCATTCGTGAAGGGGCATCTGATGGACTGGGTGTGGGGTTGACATATCGGCCTTCTGCGCATGCGCGGTGGCCCAAGGGCATGAAAATAGCCTTTTTGGAGCTAGGGAGCCCCTAATGGTCCAATGGGATCGAGTGAGGTATCAAAGTGAAGCATTCATGAAGGGGCATCTGATGGACTGGGTGTGGGGTTGAATTAGGGTCATTCTGCGCATGCGCGGTGGCCCAAGGGTATGAAAATAGACGTTTTGGCATCTAGGGGAGCCCTAATGGTCGAATGGGGTCGAGTGAGGTATCAACGTGAAGCCTAGGTGAAGGGGTATTTGATGGCTGGGTGGGTGGGTGCATGTAAAATTTTTCCTGAAAAAAAAAAAATACGGAACACGGACTTTATCGAAAAACCTGGGAAAATGCCTATATGGGGTATGAGGGGTATATAGGTCGCCGGGCTTAACGGGGCTTGTCTATCAACAGAGTTATCTTCCCCTAGTTCCAGGGTGGGTGTATGTAAAAATTTTCCTGAAAAAATACGGAATACGGACTTTATCCTAAATTACGGGAAAATGCCTATGTGGGGTATGGGAGGTATAGGACCATCCTGGGAAACGTACTTTACCACCTTGCAGTGGCATATGTGTGTGGCGGCCACCACATTTGCGGTAGGGTTGTGGGGTCTCGTTTTACATTCGTCTCGTCATTTAGAACATGATAGGGAAGTGTCCCGTGCGAAGATCGGTGAAATTTTTGAAAAAGTCACCGAACCCCATATAGTCCCATACTGGTATAGGATCAATGTTTGTCCACACAGGCTTCGTGCTTCTGTACATTTGCGGTAGGGTTGTAGGGTCTCGTTTCTCTGAAATGTCAGCGTCATTTAGAACATGATAGGAAGTGTCCCCGTGCGCAGAGATAAGGTGAAATTTTTGAAAAAGTACGATATAACCTCATATAGTCCCATACTGAGGGTATAGGATCAATGTTTGTCCCCCTGGGAAACGTACTTCTATACATTTGCGGTAGGGTTGTGGGGTCTCGTTTACTCGTCTCGTCATTTAGAACATGATAGGAAGTGTCCCCGTGCGAATCGGTGAAATTTTTGAAAAAGTACGATATAGCCTCATATAGTCCATACTGAGGGTATAGGATCAATGTTTGTCCCCCTGGGAAACGTACTTCTATACATTTGCGGTAGGGTTGTGGGGTCTTGTTTTACTCGTCTCGTCATTTAGAACATGATAGGAAGTGTCCCCGTGCGAATCGGTGAAATTTTTGAAAAATTTTTGATATAGACCCATATAGTCCCATACTGGGAGTATAGGATCAATGTTTGTCCCCCTGGGAAACGTACTTCTATACATTTGCAGTAGGGTTGTTTGGATTTGTTTTTCACGTCTCGTCATTTAGAACACGATAGGAAGTGTCCCGGAGCAATCGGTGAAATTTTTGAAAAAAGTCACCGAGACCCATATAGACCCATATAGTCCCATACTGGGAGTATAGGATCAATGTTTGTCCCCCTGGGAAACGTACTTCTATACATTTGCAGTAGGGTTGTGAGTCTCGTTTTACTCGTCTCGTCATTTAGAACATGATAGGAAGTGTTCCCGTGCGAATCGGTGAAATTTTTGAAAAAAGTCACCGAGGCCTGGGTAGGTCCATAGGCCTATACTGCATGGCTATGGGTGTATATGCCCATACGGGGTGGACATGTTGGAGTCTAGGTGGGCCACTCATGGTCCAATGGGGTCGAGTGAGGTCTTATTTTGAAGCTCTCGTGGAGGAGCACTTGACTACACTAATGGTTCGTCCGTGTTCAGTAGTCTGCGCATGCGCAGTCTGGCCGTAGTATAGAAAACAGGCATTTTGGGTGCTATGTAGGGGTGTGTTTGGGTTAGAGATGAGCTAATCACGGTTCGAATGGGTCGTGTGAGGTGTCAAAGTAAAGCTTGTGTGGGGTAGAGTCAGAATGGTGTGTTTTTGAATGCATGTCGCGTTAATCTGCGCATGCGCAGTTGGTTGTAGTAAGTAAAGTGGCCATTTTGGAGCAGCGAAGGAAGTTATTTGGGGTCGAGATGGGCTAATCACGGTTCGAATACGTCCTGAAAGGTGTCATCTTGTAGTTCTCAGGGTGTACACTCCGATTTAAGGGATGTTCGCGTCATCTGTGACGTCATCGGTGACGTCATCGGTACGAGTAGTAGCGAAAGTGGCCATTTTCGGGCAGTACATGAAGGTATTTGGGGTCGAGATGGGCTGTTCACGGTTCGAATGCGTCCTGGAAGGTGTCATCTTGTAGTTCTCGGGGTGTACATACCGATTTGAGGGATGTTCCCGTCATCTGTGGCGTCATCAGTGACGTCATCGGTACGAGTAGTAGCGAAAGTGGCCATTTTGGGGCAGTACATGAAGGTATTTGGGATCGAGATGGGCTATTCTGGGTTCAGGATGTGAATTAATACAGAAAGGTGTCGTGTACGCGGTTCTCGGGAATTGTACATTTTCGATTTGCGGGATGTTCGCGTCATCTGTGACGATCATCAGTGACAATCATCAGTACGGAAATGGCTAACGAAAGTGGACATTTTCGGGCAGTACATGAAGGTATTTGGGGTCGAGATGGGCTATTCACAGTTCGAATGCGTCCCTGAAGGTGTCATCTTGTAGTTCTCGGGGTGTACATTCCGATTTGAGGGATGTTCGCGTCATCTGTGACGTCATCGGTGACGTCATCGGTACGAGTAGTAGCGAAGTGGACATTTTCGGGCAGTACATGAAGGTATTTGGGATCGAGATGGGCTATTCACGGTTCGAATGCGTCCTCGAAGGTGTCATCTTGTAGTTCTCGGGGTGTAC
>JAVTVY010015477.1:0-65134 GCA_036873755.1 Hanleya hanleyi
TAGCTCTCGGAGTATAGACCCTGATTTCAAGGATATTTATAGCATCTGTGACGTCATTGGTGACGTCATTAGTACAAGTTGTAGCGAAAGTGGGCCTTTTTTAGCAGTGAAGGATGTTATTTGGTGTAGAGATGGACCATCCGCGGTCCAAATGGACCGTGTGAGGAGTCATCTTGTAGCAACGCCCACCAACACCATTCTTAATGCTTCAACGCCCTGGTGAAATAGCTCAGAAGCTCTGATATTCCATGGAATTGTCACTAATTCTTCGAAATGCGGTGATGCCCGTCAACGCCTGTCGTTACACCTTAACACTCTAACATAACGCCATGATATAGACCAGAGAGAGAACAACAACAGCAACAACAACAAAGATGACACATGAGAGAACAACAACAACAAGAAGTTTTTTTCATATAGTTTATTCTCCCCAATGTTACATCATACCCACGCTGGGGGAGCCGCGTTGGGTATATTTACAATTCAAGAAGATTCTTATCCAATCAGAGGCCACCATTTGCATGTTTCATATTAGTTCCTGTCCGTTAGATGTATTCTTGTCCAATCAGAAGTCTCCATTTCAGAAAGTGCCATCTGAACCGTTTATTCTAATCATCGTCGGGCAGGCCAGGATACCGTTGAGGCAACATATCCTCAGATAGTTGTTTGCGCATTCTGAGTCGGTGGAAACCTTTACACCGCGCGCGCCGGGGTCAAAGGTCAGTTCCGGTCACCTTTAGCGACGTACACCAAACAGAAGCGAGTATTTAAAATCCGTCACAGAGCTCTCGTCAAATCAGAAGCGAGTATTTTGACCCGGTGCATTATGGGACATATCCAAGATGGCGGTTCCAAAATGGCGGATCCAACATGGCGGCTCCAAAATGGCGGCGTATGAGAGCTTCTGGACATGGACCTGATAGAAGTGCAGAATGGTGGAACATTCGTAAACATTCGGGCACTTTTACATCCGGGGACTTTTACATCCGAAGAGACACGGAAGTGCCCGAACATGATATCAGCTAGCGTGCTATAAAAGGGAAGCGGTCTGGCCGTTTCATCAGACACTCTGTCAACCACCAAGATGTTCACTTGTACTACGTGCTCGAAATCATTCACTCGTCTGCACGACTTGCGCCGCCATGAGGCTACCAAGCACGAAGGAACCGCCCGGTATAACTGTACGATATGTACACTGTCGTTTCAGCGCCCGGATCATTTACAGCGCCACACACGTGCACGCCATGAAGTACCCAAGCGTCCATGCGAAGAATGTGGTCGGCTTTTCAAACTGACCAGTCAGTTGCTGCGACACCAACGCACACGACACCCTGTTCCGCAGCCACGTTTGCAGATAGAAGAGCCCGTAGGCATCAATATCGAAACAGGGGGAACTCCCACCCATCGCACGAGGGCCGATGATGATGTCGCCCTAATTCAACAGTCAAATTCCGACGACAAGACCTTGGGCCAGATTTTGTACGACGTGGAGGGCAAAGTACACTTCGTGGACGAAGCCATAAATGTTCCCAGCGATCTGTCACACGAAGACCATCCAGTGAGTGACATTTATCGGCGCCATTGGCCCATGATCCGGCACTGTTTCTACCGTCATCGCCCTATTCAAGATATCTACAATTTCCGACTGACTGACCTCGCCCGTCTACGTAGCTACGTGGAAGCCATCTTCAATGATCAAACTACGGCCTTCAAATTGAATCTGGCGTTTGGTTATGTGCTGCAGCATAAAGAGACAGTCCAAGTCCGATATTTTTACCCGAGTAGTAACATCCGGGTATTTGACCAACCGTTTACCATCATTAACCGAGTGTCGCTAGAGACGATGCTGGAGAAACTGGACACCGTGGATCCCTTGGAATGGGCCCAACAACAACGCCCCAACACCAAGTGGACAGTGGAGAGTGTGACCAATGTTACGTTTTTCGTTACCAAGCTGACCGACCACTCCCATCGGCTGAATGCGTCACTCATGCACTGATGAATACCATAACATGCCGTACATACTCTATATGTCTACATGTTGATCGTTGACGGTACGGAGGTGACCGAAGAGACACGGATGTTACCGAAGATGTCACGGCTCGGCCCTCGACTTGGGGATAGTTGAACTGAGTGTGCTAAAAATAGATCACCAGCTAGCGTGCTATAAAAGGGAGGCGGCCTGGCCGTTTCATCAGACACTCTGTCAACCACCAAGATGTTCACTTGCACAACCTGCCAGAAGCTGTTTACTCGTCTAGATACGTTACGACGCCACGAGGCCTCCACCCACAACGATGCTCGGTATACTTGTATAATCTGCGCACGGTCATTCAATCGGAAGGATCATTTACTGCGTCATGAGAGGGTACTCCACGCGGGTGCGACGGTACTATGTAATGATTGTGGTCGACTCTTCAAACGACCCAGTCGGTTTAGACAGCACCAACGTTTGATGCATGCCCCGTCTCTACGGTTTGGGCGACAACTTTCCACTAAAGAGGAGCCGCGGAAGGTCAGACCCAGTGAAGATGAACCCGGAGAGACGAACGCCACTGGTGATGCGATGACGAAGAGCCTGCCTATACCCACGGTCCAGGAGGGCCTGGATATCCAGCCGGACCCCTCCGTTACGGTTTCGAGTCATACGCCTGACAACATCGAACATTTTCTGGACGAGCCCATAACTGTTCCTAGCGATCTCTTACAGGACGCCCAGCCAGTGAGTGACATTTATCGGCGCCACTGGTCCATGATACGGCACTGTTTCTACCGTCATCGCCCTATTCAAGATATCTACAATTTTCGACTGACCGACCTCGCCCGTCTACCTAGCTACGTGGAAGCCATCTTCAAAGATCAAGCTACGTCCTTCAAATTAAATCTGGCGTTTGGTTATGTGCTGCGGCATAAGGAGACAGACCAAGTCCGATACTTTTACCCGAGCAGTAACATCCAGGTATTTGACCAACCGTTTACCATCATTAACCGAGTGTCGCTACAGACGATGCTGGAGAAACTGGACACCGTGGATCCCTTGAAATGGGCCCAACAACAACGCGCCAACACCAAGTGGACAGTGGAGAGGGTCACCAATGTTACGTTCTTCGTGACCAAACTACGGAATATTCTCATCGGGTGAATGTATTCACCCAGGCACTGATAGATACTCAGAATGCACAAACATGTATCTGAGGATATGTTGCCTCAACGGTTTCCTGGGCTGCCCGATGATGATTACAATAAACGGTTCAAAGCGAACATGGCCGAAGATGGAACTTTCTGGAATGGAGTCTTCTGATTGGACAAGAATACATCTAACGGACAGGAACGAATATGACAGATGCAAATGGTGGTCTCTAATTGGACAAGAGTGTTCTTGAATTGTAACACCAAGTGGATAATGGAGATATTGACCAATGTTGCGTTCTTCGTGGTTAAACTGACCACCACCTCCATCGGATGAAAGTATTCACCCACGCACTGATAGATACTCAGAATGCGCAAACAACTATCTGAGGATATGTTGCCTCAACGGTATCCTGGCCTGCCCGACGATGATTAGAATAAACGGTTCAGATGGCACTTTCTGAAATGGAGACTTCTGATTGGACAAGAATACATCTAACGGACAGGAACGAATATGAAACATGCAAATGGTGGCCTCTGATTGGATAAGAATCTTCTTGAATTGTAAATATACCCAACGCGGCTCCCCCAGCGTGGGTATGATGTAACATTGGGGAGAATAAACTATATGAAAAAAACTTCTTGTTGTTGTTGTTCTCTCATGTGTCATCCTTGTTGTTGTTGCTGTTGTTGTTCTCTCTCTGGTCTATATCATGGCGTTATGTTAGAGTGTTAAGGTGTAACGACGGGCGTTGACGGGCATCACCGCATTTCGAAGAATTAGTGACAATTCCATGGAATATCAGAGCTTCTGAGCTATTTCACCAGGGCGTTGAAGCATTAAGAATGGTGTTGGTGGGCGTTGCTACAAGATGACACCTCACACGGTCCATTTGGACCGCGGATGGTCCATCTCTATACCAAATAACATCCTTCACTGCTAAAAAAGGCCCACTTTCGCTACAACTTGTACTAATGACGTCACCAATGACGTCACAGATGCTATAAATATGCCTGAAATCAGGTCTATACTCCGAGAGCTACAACATGATACCCCACACGACGCATTCGCAACGCGGATGGTCCATCTCTACACCAAATACCTTCCTGCACTGCCCCAAAAGGCTCACTTTCGCTAATACGTCATCGATGACGTCACAGATGCTTCGGACATGCCTCAATTCGGAATGTACACCCCGAGAGCTACAAAATGACACCTCTCACACGACGCATTCGGACTAAGGATGGTGCATCTCTACCCCAAACTCACCCTCACGCACCCACAAAATGTCCACTTTCGCTACTACTCGTACCGATGACGTCATCAATGACGTCACAGATGACGCGGACACCCCTCAAATCGGAATGTACACCCCGAGAACTACAAGATGACACCTTCCGGGACGCATTCGAACCGTGAATAGCCCATCTCGACCCCAAATACCTTCATGTACTGCCCGAAAATGTCCACTTTCGCTACTACTCGTACCGATGACGTCATCGATGACGTCACAGATGATGCGAACATCCCTCAAATCGGAATGTACACCCCGAGAACTACAAGATGACACCTTCGAGGACGCATTCGAACCGTGAATAGCCCATCTCGATCCCAAATACCTTCATGTACTGCCCGAAAATGTTCACTTTCGCTAATACTCGTACCGATGACGTCACAGATGACGCGGACATCCCTCAAATCGGAATGTACACCCGAGAACTACAAGATGACACCTTCCAGGACGCATTCGAACCGTGAATAGCCCATCTCGACCCCAAATACCTTCATGTACTGCCCGAAAATGGCCACTTTCGCTACTACTCGTACCGATGACGTCACCGATGACGTCACAGATGACGCGAACATCCCTCAAGTCGGAGTGTACACCCCGAGAACTACAAGATGACACCTTTCAGGACGCATTCGAACCGTGATTAGCCCATCTCGACCCCAAATAACTTCCTTCGCTGCCCCAAAATGGCCACTTTACTTACTACAACCAACTGCGCATGCGCAGATTAACGCGACATGCATTCAAAAACACACCATTCTGACTCTACCCCACACAAGCTTCACTTTGACACCTCACACGACCCATTCGAACCGTGATTAGCTCATCTCTAACCCAAACACACCCCTACATAGCACCCAAAATGCCTGTTTTCTATACTACGGCCAGACTGCGCATGCGCAGACTATTGAACACGGACGAACCATTAGTGTAGTCAAGTGCTCGTCCACGAGAGCTTCAAAATAAGACCTCACTCGACCCCATTGGACCATGAGTGGCCCACCTAGACTCCAACATGTCCACCCCGTATGGGCCTATACACCCATAGCCATGCAGTATAGGCCTATGGGCCTACCCAGGCCTCGGTGACTTTTTTCAAAATTTCACCGATTCGCTCCGCAACACTTCCTATCGTGTTCTAAATGACGAGACGAGTAAAACGAGACCCCACAACCCTACCGCAAATGTATAGAAGTGGGTTTCCCAGTAGGATAAACATTGAACCTATACCCCAGTATGGGTCTATATGGGGCTCGGTGACTTTTTCAAAAATTTCACCGATTCGCACGGGGACACTTCCTATCATGTTCTAAATGACGAGACGAGTAAAACGAGACCCCACAACCCTACCGCAAATGTATAGAAGTACGTTTCCCAGGGGGACAAACATTGATCCTATACCCTCAGTATGGGACTATATGGGGTTCGGTGACTTTTTTCAAAAATTTCACCGATTCGCACGGGGACACTTCCTATCATGTTCTAAATGACGAGACGAGTAAAACGAGACCCCACAACCCTACCGCAAATGTATAGAAGTACGTTTCCCAGGGGGACAAACATTGATCCTATACCCTCAGTATGGGACTATAGTTCAAGTTCAAGTTCAAGTTTTATTGCACAAACACCATAAGAGGCAGAGTACAAATTAAATCGAACAATTAACCAGAGTAACAATAGTATGTACATTTGACACCCTGAGTGGGTGAAGATAAGCAGTCAAACATTCACCCAGACTGCGTGGATATATTGTAGATGGAATAGTACTAATGCGAAATATTATGATGCAAATATAGCAAGAACGTGTGCAAATAATATGATAATTCACCAAGACGGCCCTGTATGTAGTACAATGCATAAATTAGCGTTGATTATACCATTCATAAAGAGTAGGTACAACTACCTTGGATAAGGCAGCACAAGACATAATCATGGCAAACTTGTTAGTATCATTCATAGTGTTGAAATCATTAAAGCGAGCAGATATTTTTTGAAATAGAGAGATCCTATCTGAATGAAATCTGTTACATGATAAAACAAAATGTTTCTCATCTTCTACTACCATACACACCTCACACAAACGTTGATGAATTGGGGTCTTAGGCTTGGTGTGCCTACCCACTTCTATTTTTAACTTGTGATTACTTAACCGCAATTTTGAGAAAAATTGCTGGTGGCTTGGTTTATTATATAACAGATATGGTTCGAGTTCAATCGTAGTCTTAAACAGTCTGTATGTTCTCATCTTATTTTGTTCACCAGGAATTTTATCATCTTGAAGTGAATCATGAAAACATGCTTTGAAATGTGCCTGTAGCAGAAGATGAAAATTACTCCCCACTGCTTCATCTATATCTATATTAAGATTAGTGTGTAAAAAAGACTGTATCTTATACAACCAGCCAACATGCTTCATGCAGAGAACCTTTTGTTCCTGAAGAGCATGGTATATTAATTTATCAGAAGATTCTAGTGCATAATGGTAAAGATTAACAGACCTCTTGACTATATCGTGAATCAATGGATAAATGCCTAACTCAGCTCTAACCCCCCAATTGTTGGTGGATCTGTGAACTTGTAAAAGCCGTTTATTAAATTTTAGTTGAACTTTCTCTAGGGGAGAATTGTCAGGGTGTTTACATGATACAAGGTCTGCTCCCCACACCTCTGAGCCATAAAGCAGGACAGGTTTAACTAGGGACTGGAATAGATGACATCCAGTATCAATGGGAATATTTTTCCCATTTAGATTACTAAGTAATGAATATGAAGCACGCATGCCTTTACGACTTAATTGCTCTGTATTTTGCCTGAAATGGCCTGTACGTGAAAAAATTATCCCTAAATATTGGTATTGTTCGACTTGACCAATTTCAGAGTCGCCCAAGCGCCATATTATAGGTCTTTTGAATTGAGGACCTTTTTTAAACACAATAACTTTGGATTTGTCGAGGTTGACAACAATATGATTACTTTTACAATAAATGTTTAGATTGTCAAGAGCATTTTGTAGCCCATTTGGAGACTCAGACAACAAAAGCAGATCGTCTGCAAACAGTAGATGAGACAATGGATGACCATTTAGGTCAATAGGACAGCAGTGGTCATTGAAGCTTGACTTGATGTCATCAATAAAAATATTAAACAGTGTAGGAGAGAGGGAACAGCCCTGTTTAACTCCTTGGTAACTGTGGAAGCTTGAGGAAATCTCATCGTTAATTTTGATGTTATACAAGACATCATTATATAAGGACTTAATCAGATTAAATATCTTACCATTTATGCCAGTGTCTAATAACTTTTTGAACAAAGATTGCCTATCAATAGAGTCAAATGCTTTACGAAAATCTACAAAGCATGCATACAAAGGCTTTTTATTGGAATTATACTTTTCAATGATAGTTCGGAGTGTAAATAAATGGTCCGACGTACGATGGCCTTGTCTGAAGCCAGCTTGATTGCAGCTCAACAAGTTGGAATCTTCCATGAAATTAGTAAGACGTTTGTTAATGATTTTAGCAAAAAGCTTCCCAAGAGCATTACCTAGGGCTATGCCCCTATAGTTGTTGGGAACAGAACGGTCACCCTTTTTATGTATTGGGATAAGGGTCGAGTTACGCCACAACTCAGGTAAATAACCCTGGTCTAGGATAATATTAAACAACCGAGATACATGGTCAATAGTAACAGGTATGACACACTTTAGGAGTTCGTTACTAATGTTGTCCTCTCCTGGACTCTTATTAACCCTTATGTTAGCAACTGCTGTTAAAATTTCTTCAGCAGTTATTGGTGTGTTAAGCATAGAACTATTATCATCTGTGGTGTCTTCAGGGATAGTCCCTGAAGACTGAATGTCAGATTTTCCTAATAAAGAAACAAAGTGGTCGGCCATTGCATACTTGTCTACAGGAACAGACTGGGAAACTGAGTTTTTAGTAGTCCCTAGGTATTTTAACAATTTCCAGTAGTATTGGGCATTGGACTGTTTGGCATCGCGAAGTTCGCTTATTAAATTATCATAATATTCATGCCGTTTACGTGCAACCAGTCTTTTATAATTACGTTTAACTTTGTGATAATGGATACGAGCCTCGTCAGATGGATTGTTATTGTATTGATGATAACTGGATTTGGCACACTTTTTAGCTACCTTGCAATCCCGGTCATACCATTTATTATTCTTTATATGAGGCTATATCGTACTTTTTCAAAAATTTCACCGATTCGCACGGGGACACTTCCTATCATGTTCTAAATGACGAGACGAGTAAAACGAGACCCCACAACCCTACCGCAAATGTATAGAAGTACGTTTCCCAGGGGGGACAAACATTGATCCTATACCCTCAGTATGGGACTATATGGGGTTCGGTGACTTTTTTAAAAAATTTCACCGATTCGCACGGGGACACTTCCTATCATGTTCTAAATGACGAGACGAGTAAAACGAGACCTCACAACCCTACCGCAAATGTATAGAAGTACGTTTCCCAGGATGGTCCTATACCTCCCATACCCCATATAGGCATTTTCCCGTAATTTAGGATAAAGTCCGTATTCCGTATTTTTTCAGGAAAATTTTTACGTACACCCACCCTGGAACTAGGGGAAGATAACTCTGTTGATAGACAAGGCCCGTTAAGCCCGGCGACCTATATACCCCTCATACCCCATATAGGCATTTTCCCAGGTTTTTCGATAAAGTCCGTGTTCCGTATTTTTTTTCAGGAAAAATTTTACATGCAGCCACCCAGCCATCAAATACCCTTCACCTAGGCTTCACGTTGATACCTCACTCGACCCCATTCGACCATTAGGGGCTCCCCTAGATGCCAAAACGTCTATTTTCATACCCTTGGGCCACCGCGCATGCGCAGAATGACCCTAATTCAACCCCACACCCAGTCCATCAGATGCCCCTTCATGAATGCTTCACTTTGATACCTCACTCGATCCCATTGGACCATTAGGGGCTCCCCTAGCTCCAAAAAGGCTATTTTCATGCCCTTGGGCCACCGCGCATGCGCAGAAGGCCGATATGCCAACCCCACACCCAGTCCATCAGATGCCCCTTCACGAATGCTTCACTTTGATACCTCACTCGACCCCATTGGACCATTAGGGGCTCCCCTAGCTCCAAAACGTCTATTTCCATACCCTTGGGTCACCGCGCATGCGCAGAATGCCGATATTTCAACCCCACGCCCAGTCCATCAGATGCCCCTTCACGAATGCTTCACTTTGATACCTCATACGACTCCATTGGCCCATTAGGGACTCCCCTAGCTCCAAAACCGCTATTTCCATACCCTTGGGCCACCGCGCATGCGCAGAATGCCGATATTTCAACCCCACACCCAGCCCATCAGATGCCCCTTCACGAATGCTTCACATCGATACCTCACTCGACCCCATTGGTCCATTAGGGGCTTCCCTAGCTCCAAAACGTCTATTTCCATACCCTTGGGCCTCCGCGCATGCGCAGAATGCCGATAGTTCAACCCCGCGCCCAGCCCATCAGATGCCCCTTCACATATGCTTCACTTTGATACCTCACTCGACCCCATCGGTCAACTAGGGGCTCCCCTAGTTCCAAAAAGGCTATTTTCATACCCTTCGGCCACCGCGCATGCGCAGAATGACGATATTTCAACCCCACACCCAGCCCATCAAATGCCCCTTCACCTAAGCTTCACTTTGATACCTCACTCGACCCCATCGGTCCACTAGCGGTCCCTACAGATTGCCGAACACTTCCACGAAAACCCACGGGTTTGGGACTACTTTCGGTCCGCGGAGGCAGACCGCATCACCACCAGACCGCATCACCGCGGAGAAATACATGCCCCCAAGGTCACGCCCCATTCACCCAGACCGGAAGTGACGTCATACCTGCGCCCCATTCACTTGCGCACACCGCCCCAATACCGCCACAAAACCTCCCCATTTTTTTTTCTGCGCATGCGCAGTGAGGCGCTGGGACGTGAATTTAGCCTTTGTATACTACTCGCAGGAAATGTAATGCAGGGTGCCCTATGGCTGTGAGAGTTTGTCTGATTTGTATGGAAAATTATTGTATAAAGTACTCTACTAGAGTGATTCACTGTTAATTTAAGAATATCTGTGTTCCATATAAAATGAATAAGCACAAGACATATATGTGGGTAATCTAGCATAATTCTGTATTGTCTAGCGAGATGTATAGGCTGGTGATAAATGTGTATGCGCTACATGGCTTCGTCGCTATACGGCTATATATTTTGAACTGTACCGGTTATTCATATGATTCCTGAATTGTTAATACTGTGAATTAAATTTATTTTTAGGATTTTTCCCGGGTTACCTCCCTTGTCCGAGATATTCAAATCTCGTGACCACATGATACCCTATGAAGATTAAAGGAGCTTCATTTCGCATGAATAGATGTGTTTGTGTTAGCTAAGATTCATAACGTCTCCCTTCCCTCAACGCTATGCCGACGATAAATACATTTCCCTGTTGGTACTCGAACCTCTCCATGGCGTACTTTATTACCTTTGCGCCCTATTGGACCTTCATTAACTTGAGAAAATGGGCCGCCATGAATAAAAATACCATAATCGATGTTGTGATCATCATCCCCTGTATACACGGGGTCTATTATGACGGAAATGCCCATCTTCTTTCAGGTGATTTTGAGGCTCCATAGGGATAATTTTAACGTCTGTAATTAATATATGACCGACGAAGGGCCATTTAGTCTGCCATTTCTGTATTTTTATTCATGCCGGCCCATTTTCTCAAGTTAATGAAGGTCCAATAGGGCGCAAAGGTAATAATAAGTGCGCCATGGAGATGTTCGAGTTACCAACAGGGAAATGTATTTGTCGTCGGCATAGTGTTGAGCACAGGCCCGCAAAACAAGAGATTAGGGGGTGGGGGGTGGGGGGTGGTATTAGGGTGAAGTATCGAAATATGGGGTCTCTATATATAACCCCATGATTTATATAAATAAACATAAAGGTGTGAAACGGACTTTGGGTGAATCGAGAAATAAACGGTTTACCGCCAAACAAAATACATCAGCATATTCTACAGTATCGCTTTATATATTCCCGTCGTCAAATTAGTAAATTTGTGCAATTTTTTTACCTTTGCCGGGCGATTCCATTCTCATGGCATCAGATTGTATATCCCCTATTGTCATATATACTCTTGTTTACCGACGGCTTGGAGGTTACAAACTCTGACGTTGGGAGAATGGGCGATTCAAAATCCAACGTAACTGTCCGTCCATCTAGGAACAGTTAGATTATGGCGGGCTTCGTTCTCAATTCTGACAGCTGATCAGTGCGTGACCTCTCTTGCCGAAGGCGTGTCGCTACTGACCAATCAGAATTGAGAACGAAGCCCGCCATAATCTAACTCTTCCTAGATGGACGGACAGTTACGTCATATCGCCCATTCAATATATTATACGGACCTGTTTGGCTCGTCCAACATACCCCTCTAGAAAAACCTGGTTGGGAGAGGCAGGTTTGCAGTAGAATGTGAATGTGATAAGACTTTACACTGGTTGCAATGTGAAGGATTACTAAGGGAAACAGTTCAATAGTGGCAAGCTGGTGAGGAGGGGGGAACAATGGGATACTTGAATATATAGGACGCAAGGGCGAGGATTACATCGCGTGCCCAAGTACATCCATCCATCCACTAGGGTGTCGGGGAAGTGGACATAATACTGAAGAAGGTCGGGTGCAGGGAGAATTCGATGGGAGTCTCAGTGATAATGTATGGAATGTTGATTGGGTGAAGGGGTGGGGTTGATTGGGTGAAGGGGTGGGGTTGATTGGGTGAAGGGGTGGGGTTGATTAGCTATCGGGAGATTTAATTATGAGTAAAGCCGTGGTGATACTTGGTAGGACTTGCTGCCAGAATCGTTCTGATAAGAAGGAGTGAGGGGGCTTGACAGAAGGAAATATTGGGTGATACTTCGGCAGTTATGGGAAAGGAACCCATAACATGGTTGTTTTGGTGAGTGTGAAGAAGGTATATTGTTTAATGTGGGGATTAAACAGTGTCTATGCCACCCTGATAAGAGGGACTATGTGTAGAGCGGGTTGGGGGAAAACAGAATGAACGACGTATTCGCAGGACCATGCAGTGCCCAACGCGGTGCGATGGAGTGCCCAAATACATCCATCTATCCATCCATCAACTGGTAAATTCGGAAATGCATGGTGCTAAACTTTCAAAGCTATTCTGTGTACGTCATTCGGGATGCTGATCACTTTAGTTCAAGTTGCTCGATTAAAGTCAAAGTAGATCTTTCATTCAAGCGATCGACAAAACGCTGGTATGTTGGACGAGCCAAACAGGTCCGTATAATATGTTGAAGGGGCGATATGACGTTGCAGTAGAAAGGGCTTACACGCCAAGTAGGTCCTATATTAATTAGTCAAAAAGTTCCATGCGGTAATTATGCAAGTCTGTAGGTGTTTCTATAAGAAAAATAACGAAAAAACCTTCTCAACTTTCTACATCATTATATTCCGACTGCAGTTTCGAACGTAATGTTCTTCTCAAGGAATACTGTTTTCAAATGACAGACTGGTATATATACAAATACAGGGCACAACGGTCGCTAGACGACGTGCCTGGCTTAAACAAGCAGTGACTTGATAACATGCTGACATTAATAGAAACAGTTGGTCACAATAAACATAAGAGAGATTAAGAGGGACAATTCAAATGAGTACAATAATGCAATAAACAATAATCAAAATCAAACATAATTGGTCTGCGAAGCAGAGGTGGGTATTTTCAGGATATGACATGCTTCAACAGTTTGATAAATACGTACATGTATTGCATGAAATCTAATTTCACAAAGTTGTTAAACAAACAAAATAACAAATATATTCAAGGTCTATGTGATCCGTTTAATTCGGAACCATACTTTTCTATAAACATCGTTTCTTTAACATCCAATAAGGCTTGATTCTCATTTAGTACTTTGTAAAAAGGGAAAACTTTAAATGAAGGGGTCAAATGCATGGCACACTGTCTGATGTGTGGGCTGACCGGGAGATGACAATGGTTTTCATTATTAATCTGTTGCCTGTGAACAGTTAATCTAGATCTTAAATCTGTGGTTTGACCGATATACTGTTTTCCACAGCCCTGACAAATCAGTGCGTATACAACATATTTACTGTCACATGACATGTTGAATTTAACCTCAAACACAGAATTTGTGTCATTGAATTTAATGCTAGGTCCTTCTAGTATATGGATACATGCGCCACATTTCGATCTGTTGCATTTCGCGACCCGTGCATGTAACTGGCTTTCCGAAAAACGAGCTTTTGTAAGAATCTTCTTAAGATTTGGGGCTTGTCTCTTGCTATTAATAAAAGATGAATTGTTAACAATATCTTTCATTCTAGCACTGTTGTTTAGAATAGGTAACGTGTTTAGCACTATCGGGGAAATGTTATTATTATTCGGGTGGTGTGTAGTGACGAGAGGTATAACATTTCCGTTTGTGGCTGTAGGTAACAATGAAGTATAGTTTTGTCCCATTACGTTCCAGGTTGAACAGGTTCAGTTCGCCCCTGAAAAACTGACCTTCTTGTACTTTAGCCTGGAACTACACACTGATGTTTTTGATTACCACTCCTCCCACTTCACGTGAAATGTACCAAACCACACTCATGACCAAATGATTTTTGAGAACGTAAACTGCCTTTAGACTCGTACCCAGCTCCAATTCGCTATCGCTCTATGGAGACTAGTTATCGGCAGGCATTTTAAATCAGCACTGCACAGTGATTGGCCCCTGGTATTCTCCACCCACAATGCCCCTCCATGCTTGTTTGGACGTCGGCAAAATGGTACATCTTCAGAAAATTTATGACCTAGGCCTATCCAAAGTTCACAGCTCTTCACAAGATCATTATTGTTTAGCATCATCAGATAAACAAGACTAGTACGATCAGACAACATGAAGGCGAAAATACTGTATAATTGACGTAATTCGTTGTTTTCCGCGTTTCAATGGTTGATCTTCAATGCAGAATCTAGGTCAACTAAATTTATAATGTCTGCTGCTTCAGACGAGTAGGCCTACAAGTACGTTCAGTTTTATTTTTTTAACAACAAAACTTGCATAATGTTAGCAACAAAAGTACATATAGGGCGTATGAACAGTACTATGTACTGAATGAAGAACAGAAATGCTGCAAACCCCCTGACCTGATCATGAACATGTCACGCTAAGAACCTTGGAATAGGTCATAAATTTTCCGAAGATGTACCGTCTTGCTGGACGTCGTGGTAGTCGTAGAAGCGAGGGCTTTATTTAGGAAACCTACCATAATCGCTCATCAAATCTTACAAAGGATCTATATAATACTTGGTGGATTGGTGGCCGTAGCGCTCAAGGCCCTTTATCGCACCATAGACGAGTACTGGTCACTAGATACACACGAACAACAACAACAACAACACATATTGACATTGGTCTATTTACCGGTCCAGATTTAGACCGGTAATTCAGCCAATCAGAGAATACAAAATGCCTGCCGCTAACTAGACCCCAACGGTGCGTGTGAGTTGGGGGCTAGGTACGAGTCTAAACTGCCTTCTGATACGAGCACTTTTCAACCGTTTGAGCTGGTCACGTGGGTATCGTCGTTTGATTGTGTCCTGAACAGAACACAGGCTCGCGACTGTCACAATTTTTTCAGAAATTAATCGACACTTACTAAGTTAGAGAAACACAATAAAAGTTAGTTATGATATTATCCAGTAATAACACAACTGAGCATTTAATGCGGGATATGCTTTGGCGGAAGTGACGTCATTTACTTCATTTTAACCTTTAGCAGATGACTGACGAAGTTCGCTAACGGGCTGGGCAGATGCCTTCCTTATTCCCTTATCAATAAGGCCCTCTGGGTAACCTCGAGAGATTAAAGAGGTTTTCAGCTCAGTTAGCCGTAGCGCCCGAATACTGGGATCTATCACGATAGTGCAGATTCGGCGTGCCAAAGTGTAGGGAATATTTTCTCTGGTATGTCTTGGATGGTTGGAGTGGAAGTGGAGATATAGTTGTGTGTCCGTTGGTTTTCTGTAGATGTCTGTGGTTATAGTTTCTTCAGATTTCAAAATAAGAATATCTAAAAATGGAATGCTCTCGTCACTTGTTTCCATAGTAAAAGAAATCTGAGGATGAAGGGAATTCAGAATGTCATGCAATGACTCAAGTGGACCATTTTCAAGGGGCCAGAAAATGAAACAATCGTCAAGATATCTACGCCAGTTTTCTTTGAATATCTGGCCGAAATTATCTCCATAAGAGGTGTTTATCTTGGCATATAGGGTCAGTTTCAGGTATAAACCCATAACCAGAGTTGCGTAAACAGGTGCCACTTTGGTTCCCATAGCCGTACCAAGGACTTGCATGTAAAAACGATCATTAAAACAGAAGGAGTTGTTGTTCAAAATGAATTCCAAGCTATCTAAGATAAAATCCTTCTTAAAACGACTGTGGAGCGTTGCAGGGAAATTATCGAGCCAGTACTTGACGGCTTCAAGGCCTAGGCTATGTGGAATGTTACTGTGGAATTGTAACGTATTCCGATTTTTGAATTTGGATAGCCTGTTTTATTTGTTCAGACTTGTGAATCATATATATGCTATCATCGTTAAATGTTCCATCTGCACATTGCAACCATCCACACATCCGCAAAATTCCTGAGCTATAATCACTCGACACAGCATGTTCTTTATGAAAGAAAATTAGTTGAGGCGTCTCAATGATCGTTCAACACTCAGACGCCCCGTTTCGATTAACAGCCTTTCAAACATTGGACTGTTATTAGCTAAAATTAGATGGATGGTATAAACAGATGGGTTAATGCAAATTAAAGCTACTGTAGACACTTCAACAGGCGTTGTGCATCGCATGTATCTGTCACGTCCCAGTTCTGTCTATACCAACATGCGCGCTACACTTCACTGCTAAATAAGTAACAAATTCGAATACTTCCTCCAGCAAAATAAGGAGAATAGACATAACGAAGGGAAAGCCTGGGATATTTGTTTGAGAAAGGGAAAGTACTGGGTGAAATTACTGGGATATATATGGCATTGATATAGATAGGTGTATGATATTGAGTGAATAGTCAAGAAGAGGGAAGATGTCTTTGTCTATGGCAGTGATTCGATAGTAAGAATATCGGATGAACAGGCAAACCGGGAAGTACTAGGATATACGATTAAACAAAATGAGGAAAATACTGAGTGATTTTACTGGCGAATATATAACATTACTGCACATCGGATATATATCTTGGGTAAGTTGGAAAAAAGAGGGGAGATACTGGGATATGTGACTGAGAAAATAGGGGATATACTGTTACAGATGAATATAAGACCCGGTGCAGAAAGAATAATATACATCTCAGGTGGATGGATGGATGGATGGATGGATGTACTTGGGCACTCCATCGCACCGCGATGGGCACAGGTCGTGCGAACACGCCGTGCAACCCGTTTCCCCCAACCCGCCCTACACATGATCCCTCGGATAGACAATGAATAAGATTGAAAATACTGGGGTACAGTAAATATGTAATAAATGGAAAAGGGAAAATAATGGCTGATTTTTCTGATGTCTAGATGACATTAATTGATACAGAGCTAGTCGAGGTTTCTCGGCATGATCAGCATGACCAGTGTCCATCGTAACACGATGGAATGCCCCAGTAAAACCAACCCACATTCAGGAGAAATATTAAGTTTCATTGATGATTCTCCTAGAACAACATCCTCTTGGCATGGATATGGCCAATACACGCAAAGCATCGACTCACTGTTCCCCGCACAAGTGAGGTTAAGATCTTATAAAAACACGTGGTAGGAAATGACCTTACCAAACACACTGATGAATAGACATGTGTTGTAGCTATGCGAATCATTATAATCTTTCGTGAGGGTAACCAGATATCCCAAACAGTTAAACAGCAAACCACACAGGTATCAAAACTTCGCAAACATATATAGCTTCTACGCTATAGACTTGCCACTAATGGATATTCGTCCGTGAAAATGGATCGTTTATCTTTTTTCTCTAAAAAAACTTAGTGAAGTTTATTCAAGCAAGAGTGGAAATTCATGTTGCTCAAATTGAGTGAAATTCACGCAAGTTTGCGTTGATAACTCAGTCAAGTTGGGTGGTGTTGACTCAACTCAAGTTAAACTCGTTCAACTTCAGTGGAATGAATTTCCACTCTAAATTGATTGAAAATTCACTCAAGTTTTTTGAGAGAATACAATGTATCTCAGTCACGCGTTGTGATTGTTCATTTGAACATGGTTATCAGGTTCAGATATATGATGTTCACATGAACAGACGCAAATCTTGACTGAGGTATATACACATGGAAATTCATTTATATATCAGAAAACTAATTAATGATAAGGATGTTAATAAGAAAAAATCAGGTCTTAGTTACGAAAATACAAGCGTCTATTCCAATAATTAACCGTCGTCCATTCCAGAATTTCCGCTTCCAATGACATAATTCATATATCAGCATAAGCACCAAAATTGGAAAACAACAACTATACATCGGCTAGTTTACTGCAAGAGAGAAGCTGTCAACACTTTTCAATGTTGCCTGCGAGACATCATGATATTCCAAAAGTATCAAGTCCGTATCGCTGATCAGTATGCTTAATCCATATGATTTCCGTTGTAAAGTCGTTTTCTAGAAAATGATGTATCTCAGTCATGCTTTGTTTGTGTTTCTTCATATGAACATCATGATGATCTTGAAGTGCATGGCTTAGCCCCGGGTTAACCCTACCTGGCCTGGGGGGGGGCACTTTCCGCCCCCTATTGTTTTTTGTTCCTATGTTCGGAACGACAAAGAATTGAGAGCTGACACTCCGTGACGTTTTAGCTCATCATATTTAGGTCATTTTGAGTCTATTTGCATGTCCACCCGAACAGAGGATTATGAGTAAATTCAAAATTGCCTCCATGTGGGGTACTAGAAATTTGACATTTTCATCATATTTCTTCAAAATTCTTACTTTTCTGCATGGAAAAGTGGGTAAAATGTATTTTATTTCATATCAGATTATTATTTACTTATTTATCATCCAGTGTTCAAAGAAAACGCATAAATAAAAAAATCGAAAAATCTGACCCGAAAAATCGTCCAAAAAATGCTATCATTGTGACGTCATCGTGGCGGCCATCTTGATTTTTTTTTACATTTTTGAGTAGATCTTGACCCAAAGATATAGTCGCCATTCCAGCCTCAGAAATAGCGAAAATATATAGGGGGCACTTTCAGGCCAGATAGCGGAATTAGACGCAAGTTACGAAACGTAACGCCAAACATAACTGTAATCGCCGGTCATAATCCACTTGAAGGTTAACCTGGAAATACAAATCATTTCATATAAATACCTGTTTCTATGGTGGTTATTGTCGTTGTTGTTGTTTTTGTTGATCAGACACCGTCTCGTTCTGACAGAAATACCAAACCCACATGTTTGTGTACACGGAGACCATGTGGCCCACTCTGTCCAATCGTCCAAGTTGCTGTCGTGTGAATTCTCCTGGTGATTCCCTTGGTGATGCCCCCTGTCGCTATGGTGATGAGGTTGCTTGTTACCATGGTGATTTCTGTGTTGTTTGTTGTGATGAGATACTGGTTCTATGGCCTGCGGCAAAAACGTATACAGGCATTTATGAACCGTCGCTTGTAAATTTCCATTTATTGACGTAAAACTATAGCCAATGAGGATCGTTTCACAACACTTACACTTTGTCATTCTAACATTGTTCACGTGTTTATGCACTGTGGGAAAATGTTTTGAAGCCATTATATCACCAGAACTGTGTTGAAATAACACAACCTGTGTTAGAATGAACACGAAATTGCGTTAACTCAACACGATTTTGTGTTGCTATGTTGATTTCAACATACAGTCGTCCATTCCATAACCAAATATTTGTGTTTAAGCCATTTCAGCACAAATTTGTGTCAATAACAACATTTTCATCCAAGTGTAAGCTTCTTGCACTCATGGGACATAAAATGTGCGAATTAGCAGCAGCTCAGCTATCTTCCGTTGTGTGCAAGCTGGAAACATACGTACCGAATTCCTGAGGTTTGCTTAAAATATCTCGTTTTATTTGGCACTCGTTGCAGAGATTGTAATGTGAAAAAGATTCTTGTTGCTTATTAGATGAAGCCACAAATATGATAGAAAAAGATATCAAAATAGAAAAAGACTTATACTCGGTCTTTGCTAAAAGCGTACAGTGAGAGACACTTGTGCACGCATATCAAGAGTAACGAAGACGGTGCCACACAAGGCGCAAATATAAACCACGCGTGTTTTGTATCCGAAAAAAACTATATCTTATATCACGTCATGTCAGATGCAGCGTATTCAAATTACCGTACGTATGTGCTGTCGGACTAGCGGTTTCAATCGACAGGAGCAAACAAACAATTGACGTTTTCATCTAGGCAAGCGCCGCCAGATCCCACATTCAATATTCAGCGAACGTCCATAAAAGAATTTCCGCGATAATAATCGAAAGACATATTTTGTATGACAGTTAGCACCAATTCCAAATGTGTACGAAATAAAAATAATAAAATAAAAATGCAATAAAAAGATGATTTCCTACGAGAGAGAAACGGTCAACAATTTTCAATGATGCCAGCAAGACATGATGATGGTCTCTGATCATTATTCTTTGTCCAAGTCAACGCGAAGTCCTTTCTAGTGGGTGTATCTCAGTCACTCTTTCATTGTGATTGTTCATTTGAATACCATGGATTGTTCATTTGAATACCATAGATATGTAAAAGGCATGATAGTCCTGGGTTAACGGTGGGTGAGTAGGATTTAACGTCGATTTCAAAGTTAACATTTTTTCAGCCATATCACGACGATGCCTACAAGTGCTAGAGCACGAGAGTGTTCACAGTTCCTATTATCCTGGACACGGATCAGTCCAGCCAGCACATTCCTGGGTTAAGCCCCGGGTTAAGCGGAATTATACACAGGTTACGAAATGTAGCGGTTGTGATCTTGCACGCTACGATCATATTTTGCCGTCAGCGTACGATATTTATTACAGAATTTGAGAAATTCTGAATGAAGGCATAACATCTTAGCAGAACCACATTACCGGTATGCAATAAGGCATATCATCCACGTTCATCGCGTATGAAGGCCAGATATGCCAGACAGTTTTACCTTCATATGTAGATGCATGTAATCTACATGACAAACACTAAGAAATATACGTTTCAGCGGCGAAGACCTTCACGAATCTGCCGCAAACTATGAAAAAAGGTGTGCGGCAACACGAGTGGGTGATATGAAACTCTTAATGAATTGTTGCAATTCAGTGGTGAGCAAACGGTGGTGGTCGCAGTTTTGAGAGACGCCCATATACAGAATTTGTCAAGAGATAACCATTTCAAGGCCCGTTCATTCTCAATGAGTAAATCTATATAGATGATATCCGCGGTTTGGATAATCCCTATATAAGCGACGCTGTAAGTATACCTCCCCCCCAACCCTTTCACTGCACTGTAGTCCAGATGGGTCATCATATATTGGAACCTTTACCTCGATAAAAATTAAAAGAGTTTACCCCTCGCGCCGAATGTACGACATACGAAGAGAGTATAAACAAGTTAATCTTCAATAATAGCGGGAGAAGCATACCCTTGGTAGTGACATTGGACTATACTCCTCTAGGCAAGTTTTACCGCCGCAGCTGGATAAGTAATTAAGATTTTGACGAACAACTGCAAGCATACTGGAAGTGATGCCTTCTCATAACCTGTTCTGCGGTCGGATGGTTTATTTACCCGTCACATATATTATTTCATATAATTAGCCACTGTATACATCTGTGCATTTAAAGCCACATAACTGTGAATACATCATGCGGCGGATTCGTCCTTTGTCGAGCATGGGAAACTCTTACACCGTGCCTCTATCGAGAAATATTAGCATGTAGCCTTTTTGAGGAATAAGTTAAAATATCAATACACTGACAAATTGAGGAGAATTACAGTTTCGGCCATAATGGTTGGTGCATTGGTAAATATATCCAAACTTTGGCTGAACAGTGTAGTTCTGGTGAGTTGAATTGATTCTCGAGTATTTTTTGTTGACCGTTCGAGAATCTCCGAAGGATTACCTGTTTGCTTGAGCTTTGGTCGACAATCTACCTGTATTGGAATTTGAATAGTGGACCATTTCAGATGAACTATGATTAATCTATGCAAATCCATGGGAAGTTCAATGCGAATGAAAAGTGGTTTATGTTCCAGAGTATTATCGAAGGAAATATTTTCGAACTGAAAAAATGCTTGCAACCGCATAGTGGTCAGTCGATATTCTCTAGTATGCTGCGTTTCCACGTTGAATGGCACTTATTGGCGTAAAACACCATATGCTACTCACAAGGTTTCGTTGCAAAGAAATTTTCTCAGAAACTCAGCTTCCAATCGCTTCAAATGTATCGTGTGAACATCCCTTGCCGCAAATACACGATACATCGCCTCCCACAAGTGTTGAAATCTGATGACCCTGGATGATGGGTTATGGTTTTTACATAATGGATTAAAGAAATTTCCTTAAGATGCGACTCCGACGTACAGGTGCATTAATTTTTTTATCTTGCATACTAGTCTTCAGACGCTGCCAGAGCGCAAAAAGTATGCCTAATGGCATTTTGTTGAGTGGTTAGATTAGATTATGAGAAGAAGTGGTTTGCGATCGGCACTTATAATCAGCCAACTCTTAGGACAACTGTCTTTGGAGAAGAAAACCTGAGCTCGACAACAACAACAACGTGCTGAAACCACCGACCAGCTGCCTGACAACGCCAATTCGGGGCCAACACGGGACGTCGATGGCGACGGTGTTGGGTTAAATTGGACTTATCTACAAGTCGCATGTACTCGCATCCTCTTTTCATCAGGAACTGAACGCGAGACATTTTGGTGAAAATTTTTCGTATCAGACCCTTCCTCCTAAAAATACCCTGATTAAAACCCCAGAGAACAGATATCCGGGACGCCTGACAGTTTATTTATGTCACGGGGTTTCACACTATTCTCCTATAGCAATTTGAATTTGCTTTTACGACAGAATGAGGCAATTCCTTCATGTTTGGGTTGCAAAACCTTGAGACAAGCATATCGTGAGGCTTTATGCCAACAAGTGACGTCCGAGGCAGAAAGCCAGCATGACAAGGAACAATAAATGACTACGATGTGGTCTCAAACAGTTTTTAATTCCAAATGTTTGCAAGTGTCGCTCTCTCAGGGGAAAAAATACTTTTCATTTGCATTGCCGTTCCCAGGAATTTGTATGCATTAATGATAGTTCGTATGAAATGGTAAACTATCCGAATTCCAGTACAGGTAGATTGTTGAACAAAGCTCAAGCAAACATGTATAGTCTTTCGGAGATTCACGAACCGTCGAAGGAAATACTCGAGAATAAACCTGATTCGCTAGAACTACACTGTTGTGTCAAGTTTCGAATGATTTACCAAGCACCAACTGTACAAAGCTGATGAATAGACATCGCAGTATAGTTCATTATTTTATTATCTCAGACATAGTTCTCTCTGGTAGATATCTTGATTCAAGCTACCGAAGTTTTCAAATCGACCATAGAGGTCCATGTCCCCCGCTAGCAGCACCAGTTATGGTGGATTACATCCACCATAACTGGCGCTGCTGCTGCGGGGGCCATGGACCGCTAGCAGCACCAGTTATGGTGGATTACATCCACCATAACTGGCGCTGCTGCTGCGGGGGCCATGGACCTCTATGGTCGATTTTTTTTGGTCGATGATATCTCATATCATTGATGAAGAGTATGACTTGAAAATGGAGATATCGCTGATGAGCTTAAGGATAGCCATCCCCTTAGAGGGTCAAAATTGGACATTTTTTTTTATTTCTTCATTCAAATATTCACTATTTCGTCTAACATTTGGTGAAAAAATGAAATAAAAATTATAAATAGAAGTGCTTCAATATTAGGATCAAAAATTTAGTTTCCGAGGCCCTGGAACAATTAAACAGATTGCCTTAGCTTGGGCTTGGCTACTATTATTTTTGTCTGTTAAATTTCCCTTTCCAAAACTCATTTCCGCAGTATTATGGTAAGCTAATTATCTATTAATCCTACTTATTTACATTAATGTACCCCCTTCTGATCAAAACCATGCAAACATCCTTATTTTTGTTTCTAATTATGACAGTGACGCTTCACTCAGACACCCGCCGTGAAGTAATCTACACAGGTGTGAACAAGTTTAGCAGGTTTTTTAAGTTTAAATTGGACTTTAAACCGGCTTGATGAAAAAAACTTAGTGTAATAGTTATCCAGAATAAACAGAAATTCGAGTAGGTCCCATTAGACAGATTAAAAATGTATTTGACAATAGAATTCAAGCAAAAAATAGGGATTAATTCATCAGATGTATAGCTGGACACATTTTGCCCGATTTCTAGCCTTTCATTTTTGTACAAAATCCGAAATTCAAACGTTTATTTCTCGAAAAGTATCCATGCTACGCTTTTGAAATTTGGCATGCTTGTTACTTATAAGGTGATCTAGAAAGCTTTATCTCACTTTTTGTAAGTTCGGCTTCGTTTTTTAATTATCCAACTTTTAAGACAAACGACCGTAAAAAAGTACATTTTTTCAATTTATTTTAGTAAAATAGTTATAAAAACAAAACCAGGCAAAAATTTAAAAAAATGAGATAGAGTTTACTAGTTCGAATTGTCTCCTACCAAGGTATACCATCAAAGTTGAAACAAGACCAACAGTTTTCATGAAATTTCAATTGAAAAATGGACGCTATTGTTTTCATTTTAATTTTTTAAAATTGGAATATTTTCTACACAGTAGCAGCGTCAGTTATACAAATCATATCGTTGGAATCCCTATGATGTATGCTTTCATAAAATATATAGTTTATTATGGTTATCTTGTATATTTATTGATACAGACGACAAATCGTCATGGGGGTGCAAAAACTGCCTCTAAGGGGATAGCTATCCTTAACATAATCTAATACAGCGGATGGCACCCATATTGGATTATACACATCCATAAAACATAATACCAACTGTCCTCTCACCAATGTCCATGCACTCCCCAAGTTTAAAGTAGATTGGTTGAATCGTTCTAGAGTTATTGTCCAGACAAGATCTAAATGCTGAAAATCTAAGATGACTGATGGTGGCCATCTTGGATTACACAGGTAACTGAAAAGCAATGACAACTGTCCTCTCGTCGATGTCAAGCCAAACTGCAAGTTTGAAGTCGATCAGTTGAATTATTCTAGAGTTGTTGTCCAGACAAGATGCAACTGCTTAAAATGCAACATAATCCAATATCGCTGATAGATGGCAGCCAAATTGGATTATGCTCGTTCATGAAACACAATCCCAACCGGGATCTCACCAAGGTCAAGGGACTCCCCAAGTTTGAAGTAGATCAGTTGAATCGTACTCCAGTTATTGTCTGGACAAGATCAAACTGCTTAAAATCCAATGAAATCCAGTATGGCTGATGGTGGCCATATTGGATTAAGCACGTTCTTGAAAAACAATCCTAATCCTCCTCTCAACAATGTCAAGGCACTCCCCACATATGAAGTAGATCGGTTGA
Organism: Hanleya hanleyi; assembly: GCA_036873755.1. Classification (NCBI taxonomy): domain Eukaryota; kingdom Metazoa; phylum Mollusca; class Polyplacophora; order Lepidopleurida; family Hanleyidae; genus Hanleya; species Hanleya hanleyi. The sequence goes on from JAVTVY010015477.1 coordinate 25,164, forward strand.
ATCGTTCTTGAGTTATTGTCCGCACAAGATCCAACTGCTTATAATCCAATATGGCTGACGGCGGCTATATTAGATTACGCACATTGCTGAAAAACAATCCCAACCGTCCTCTTACCAATGTCAAGGCACACCCCAAGTTTGAAGTTGATCGGTTAAATCATTCACGAGTTATTGTCCGGACAAGAACATCTAAGATCCAACTGCTTATAATCCAATATGGCTGACAGCGGCCATATTAGATTACGCACATTGCTGAAAAACAATCCCAGCCGTCCTCTCACCAATGTCAAGGCACACCCCAAGTTTGAAGTTGATCGGTTAAATTGTTCACGAGTTATTGTCCGGACAAGAAAATCTAAGATCCAACTGCTTATAATCCAATATGGCTGACGGTGGCCATATTAGATTACGCACATTGCTGAAAAACAATCCCAACCGTCCTCTCACCAATGTCAAGGCACACCCCAAGTTTGAAGTTGATCCGTTAAATCGTTCACGAGTTATTGTCCGAACAAGAAAATCTAAGATCCAACTGCTTATAATCCAAAATGGCTGACGGCGGCCATATTGGATTATGCACATCGCTGAAAAACAATCCCAACCGTCCTCTCGCCAATGTCAAGGCACAGCCCAAGTTTAAAGTCAATCGGTTGAATCGTTCACGAGTTATTGTCCGGACAAGAAAATCTTACGGAATTACAGAACTACGGAATTACGGAACTACGGATTTACGGAATTACGGAATTACGGACACCGGTGTTTCTAAGTCCCCCCCTCCCTACTAAGTAGCGGGGGACAAAAAAAGATTTTGAAAGAATATGCAGTCAAACAGGGTTTTTTTTTCTCGACATCCCTATTTCCAAGAATGTAAATATATGGGAATACATGTGATTGGTCGTGTCCTTACCTGGAGTTGCTCTGATAAAGTCATTTGAGATATTGATAGAGCTGTGAATATGAAGCAGGCATATCTGAAACAGATGAATTAGAATTAAAAAAAATCGAACTGAAAAACAGTGGATAATAAGCTTCGTGAAGGTCAACTGTTGATCGCTTCTCTCTTTAGAGAATTGTATCAAAATATAAATATAATTTAACTATTAACATCGTTACACGAAATATGTATTGGGCGAGGTGAATGTAGACTCGTATGGTCTTGATCACAGGCCCGCAAAACAAGTGTTTTGGGGTGTGTGGGCGGTGGTATTAGGGTGAAGTGTCGAAATATGGGGTCTCTATATATAACCCCATGCTTTATATAAATCCACATGTTGATGGGGTTATATATAGAGACCCAATATTTCGACACTTCACCCTAATACCACCGCCCACACCCCCCAAAACTCTTGTCTCGCGGGCCTGTGGTCTTGATGCTATTGCTGAGATATGTAAGAGATGAAAAAAACTGACGACTTCTGGCGAATAAAAAGTAAAAAAAGCCTACCGTGGCACCTCACAATCAGATAAGAATACGGAGAATTCTAAGACGTACCGGTAGCCTTGGTATCTCAATCGCGCTTTTATTGCAGCTGTTCATGTGGAAGTTACAAGTAACCGAACGGCCCCTAACACCGACTTAAGCGGAATTCCATATGCTAGCCCTGGAGCTGTGAAGACAGATCAGCTCAAATATTTCAGTGTACAAAGATTCTGATTGTCAAAATAGTAAATTGTAGGGGGGTGATCAAGGAAAGTTCAGTCACCACTGCACATCTGTATCGTGTAGACGTGTAGACCCCGAGATAATATTTTGCTGTTTTTCGTTTAAACTCAGATTATAATTAACAAGACACAATGACATATTTGCTTGTGTATATATATATTGTTTTCATATAAAGCCAATTAATGTCAAAACCATATGCCGGGTTTATCACGGATTCGTGTATTAATGAATCAAACCGGTACCTAATAAACGATCGAGATAAACAGGCTGTCTGCTAGCAGAGGTTTACATTAAGGGAGATAAATATACACCAGAGTGTTTTATTGAAGTATTAGTTATTATTCCCGTCTCGTTTGTCAGCCATTAAAAGATCGTTCTCGTGGCACCTGAAGAAATATTTCAAGAAACAGGACAAACTTAGCATCGATTTTCCTTCCCAGGATTTCTCGAGTTAGCTACTGGATTTTGCTAATGAGCGTAACGTCAAATTGCATCACACCAGTGTTCATCGAACTCACTTACATGCCCCTAAGGGACCGTTCAAAATTTATCTTCGCGGGGGGGGGGGGGGCGGGGGAAATTCAGCTGATGACCCGAAGTTATGTGTGACCCCCCTCCTTTACGCTCATACTATTCAGCTTGTATCACTGACGTCCCTACTCTCCTTGTTCCCCCCGCTGATTCACATCGCATATTTCGCGCCTCTTGGCCGTAAGGGGGCGCTCTGCACAGGCCAACCACCAATGGCCAATGAATATCACTCTTACGGAAGAGTCTTGGCAATATGAGTTGTCTCCCTTCTCAAACATTCATATGTCGTTAACGGCAAAACTAACAATAAACGGACGGCAAAACAGCTCTAATTACGTTAATTTCTGAGTTAAGAGTGAACAGATTTTTGGATAACTTCCTCCATTGTTTAGTAAGGTTCGTCAACTGATTGCAAACATTTGTTCACTGATACCTTCAAATAATTAACAAATAAATCCCTGTAAATGTTGTTAATATCCCACTGATAAGACCACGAGTATATAACGAAATCAAGCTGCGTAGAATGGTAACGTGAAAACACCGTTCAATTGTTCCAGATTTTGAATTGAATGTTGACTGTAATAAAGCCGGAGAAAAGTTCCTTTGAGAGATGCGGTAAGAGGGCGTGTCGCTGTCAAAATATTGGCATGGCTTCCACATTACGTGAGAGTCGTGATCTCACTATCATGAAGGCACGTAATTTCGATCACGTGAGGTAGTTAGCCAATCGTGGTTAGTATGAGGAATCTGGTTATCTCCGAGCTATTACGGCACGGCGATTGGGTAACCAGATAAAGCGCCCCCTTACGGCCAAGAGGCGCGAACTTGGCGATGTGAATCAGCGGGGGGAACAAGGAGAGTAGGGAAGTAGTATACACGATAGGGGTTCTGGCCCACTTTTTGGTGCCGATAGTGCTGAGTGGCTCTCGAGTGGTTTTCGAGTGGATGGCGAGTGGTTGACGAGTGGATTTCAGACGCAAAATGTGCGCGATTCAGTTCTGCGAACACAGAATGGGGGTTCTGGCTCACTTTGGATGCCGAGTGGTGGCCGAGTGGCTTTCAATGCGGAAAATAACTCATCTTTAGACATAATACCTTCACACATATCACTTTCGGCCTCGTCTAATGACGGCAATGAAGATAAAAACTCTTCCTGTATATCATCATCAGTGACTTGCTTTGAATACAAATCCTTGTAGAAGTTCCTAACACAATACGAAATTTCATTTTGTTTTACGTGAACCTCGGAAGAGTCTACATAACATTTCAGATTTCTAACACCTACCTGAATAAACTAAATGTGTTAGCTGGGTCGTGTCTATAGGAATGTTTGCTAGCATTCAGCCCTGTCCTGTATATCTGAGTGCTGTATGTAGGTTACTATCGATTTTTTCTCTCGGCGTAATACACAAGCCTCCTTGTCTCGCACAGTCAGAAATCGATACGATAACAGGAAGTAAAGTCTGGCACAACGGCGTGGAAGGTATATGATTTTTTTTTCCTACATATTTCAGAAGATCGGATTAGAGCAGAGGTAGAGCGCTGAACTACCTCAGTTCGATCCCGGTCGCACCACGTCTGTTGTCTAGGAACAGGTTGTTCCCTTGTTATATACTATTGCTGTCGGTATATATCTTATTAAAGACTTTCCCGGGGTCTTTGATGAGCGTATGTGTCAATTGCCATCGTATGAACAAATATTTCGATGACTTCTGTAATTTGCCTAGTAAAATAAATTTCGAAAATACTAGACTAACAATTAGGAGTGTTAGATGGTGACATGTACGAACAAGGTACCTGCCAGAGTCCTACGGAATGATGGGTGTGGGAAAATAATATATAGTAAGACAGCCCGGGAAATCCCCGCGGTCATTCTTAAGGGACTCTGGTGACGTGGTGGAATTTTGTAAAAATAAACGGGGGGGGGGGGGTAGCAAATTTAGCTTTAACCCGAATCGGGTTTGTTATGTTTGAAAAATTAATACGATTTAATTTATCAGATCCGGCAGTCAGTAGCCGCACGCAGTGCTGTAGTATCTATTGTCCGCTTTCGCGCGTGTAAATGCGACAGAGCTTGATATTAGAAATCGATGTGTATTGTTCTTCGAAGAGGTGCCTACTTCAATATATCCGCGGGGAGGATTCCTTGCTTAATCAGCAAGTCTTTCGTGGCTATGGCCAGGCCGATGTCTGCAATAACCATTCCTACGTCATAGCCGGTGAAGTCTACCTTGGGGGCAGGGCCTTTCCAAACTATTTTGCCCAGACGAGCATAACCTATCGCTAAGCCGCTAACGACAGCGGCATGGTAGGCCATGTTGGCTAGCATTTTACCATCGATCGACGACATGCTTCTTTATATATATTGCAGTGTCAGCCATGGCTTTAACATGATATACTAATGCGCCGAAAAAAAGGCCTAACTACTAAGGGTGTTCGTGCGGGCATTGTAGTGGTTCCCACGGTTCCGGGTGGCAGGGGCTGCGCATGGCGTCTTTAATAATCCGCCTGTAGAAAGCAGTTTTTCGTGATTCTATTTCTATGTTACGAAATCTTGTTAAAATTAAGACCTCTCCTTACCAAATGCGATATGAAAATCTTTTAGAAATACCATGTGTGCGCACAGAGAGCTACGGTAAAAAGTCGTTTCGCTATTCCGCAACTAAGGTTTGGAATAGTTTACCAAACCACACTCGTGCAAGCACGAGGTATGGAGAGTTTAAAAATCAGTTACGTTTATGGAGCGGGACACATTGTAGTTGTTCCTCTTGTTATAGTGCTTCAGTTTAAAATATTGAATTTTTACAAGGACAAACTCTAGTCTGTGTCACACCACTGATAGTGCCAATTTAGTGTATGATCAATATCTTAATATTATTTTGTATTTGTAAATTATTTTAATATGTTTCTTTAGTTATGAGAATTCTTTGTTTTAAAACAGTCGGCATGAATAGCCTCCATGGGCTAATGTTATATGTTTGTAAACCCGACTCTAAATAAAGCTTATCTTATCTTATCTTATCTTATCTTATTGCCCTGGCAAACTGTTTCCTTGCTTCCTCCCTGCCTTGCTTCAGAAGTTCGTTTTTTTCTTCCTGGCTGATATGGGATGCTTTCAACGATTTAGTCCTGATAGCGTTTTTCATCGCATCATATTTAGATTTCTCCGCTAGGATGTGATGGAATTCGCTATCAGAAATCTTGTTATCCACAAGTGCTTGCGAGATAACATCTGCGATGGAATCCAATTTTGAAGACGCTAGGACGCGAATTTCATCGTGTTTTTTAGCTTTGATGGTCAGGCGTCGAGATAAAAACTTGCAAGCTATTCCAGCCAAACCACTCGAAAGAGCCGAGACTTCAAGTGCCACAACAACGGGTGCGGCAATTATAGTCGACAAGAGGCCGACCCCAGTCGCGCCGAGGCCCAAAGCCACTGTGGCAAGCGCAGAGTCAACGCCATCTACAGCATTCACCGCTTTGCGGTATTTTTTGTACAAGCTCGACCGGGAATCACGATCTTGGGAGAGTTCATGCTGTATATCACAGATGTGCTTTAGCTTGTAGTCATGCGCGGATTCGGCCTCGTCCAATGTTGGATATAGTCCCATGATAAATCTATATACTGTTGTCAATGATCTCTAGCTCAAGGTTATCCAAGGGCCGGTTGATCACCTTGAGAGATTTTAAGCTGACGCCTTCAGCTAGGAATATATCGCCCACGGTCACATCGTTCCCTACTCGTGTAGTTACGCCCTCTAACGACAGATGCACGACAGGCTTTTTAACTGCGCTAAGAGCAAAGAAAATCCGCAACTCTTGATCAGCGTGCTTATCCTGCCACTTTATCTGGAGATCTGGTAGTATGTCCACGAATCTATCGTGAGCGGGAGCAGGCGGTAACAGTATTGCAGTAACGGTGGTTGAATCTGGAGGAAGAGTGGTCAGGGCGGGTAACGACGTATTTATTACTAGAGCCCCTCGAGGATCAGTGCTTCTTATATAGAATTTCCAGTCCTGGAGGTGTATTTTGACGTTGTTTTCAACCGGACTGTAGGACAGGAATGCCGTACCTCGATTTAAAACTTTTCTCACAAACCCGGCTTTATCGACCTGTACTCCCGATTCGACCACATTAAGGTCAATGAGACAGCCCATATTGTCACTTTCGGCGAGAGTCCATTGTCCGTTTTCCGTTTTAACGAGGCTATATCTCACGTGCGTCCGTGTGTTTCCCGTGTTAATATCTTCAAGGTCTTTGAAACTTACATCTGTGGTTCTTCCTGGCGTAAGCTTCTTTCGATGGTATAAGCCGTTTCTGAACTGAAAGCCGTATAGGTGGTCGGTGTAACCTGCCTCGCCAAGCCCCATGGTATCAGCAAGATCGCTTAAGGCCAAATCACTGCATCTGGGTCCTGCGGATTCAACCATCGTTGTCAGGGATGAATATCAAGAGTTACACTCATAAAAGCGGTCTTTACTGGTGTATCTGATTTATCTAACAGGGAGAACGTTAGCTGCGGGATAGGGCCAGATATTAGTGGCTTATACTGTGGATTAGGGAAAGAAATGGTTTTTCCGCAGTTTATTCCTTCACCGGTCACAGATATAGCTCTCAGAAGAGTGTAAGGGTAGGACACACAAGGGTACGCAGTGCTGGTGCCAGCCGTCTCGACTGCCTTCCCCACTATATTGTGAGATGTGCTCACCTCACCCAGGTGAGCGAACACTTCTTTATGGGGTGCTAGTGTGGGGAAGCTGTCGCCCTGCACTGTCCCAGTAAGGGTACTGTCAGGATCTGAGAACCCCAGAAGCCGCGCAAGGCCAAGTAGTTGTATGCTATTGTCGGTCGTCAACTTCAGTCGACCAGTGGCATGGTTATCTCCAGGCCCGCCCCGTGTGGCTTGAAGACCTCTTTATTAAGGGAACAGTCATTGTAATAACCGCTAGGGACAACCACAAGCTTTCCGCGGACAGAGAAGCTAGTTCCGGCTGGGACATTCTCCCATAGTGGGTATAAAGTGAGCTCGAGCAGTGCTACTTTGTATTGTCCGTTTTGGTTCTTGAGCGCATGCGTGAGGTCGATTGTTGCGCCATTTTGAATGTTGCTCAGTGTTACATACATAGCCGGCCACACGAAGTGCTAAACCAGCAAGGATTGCGCATGGATAGACACGCCTTTAGCTTCAATGTAAACGCCACCTACCAAGTGGGCGGGGTGTACACCGCTGGAACGTCGTCTACGAGATATCTTAGTGAACTTAAAGAACACAGCAAGTGGTGACTTTGCGGCCCAGTTTCCTAATATATTTGTGAAATACTGTCTGCCTATAGTGAAAAGCGACCAGCTTGTTCAGGCGTGGCGCTCTAATCCCTTGCAGTTTTGGCAGAATCAGCTGAATTTCGCCGTGTGGTGCGCCACGACCGGCTGCGGCGTGTCTGTGAGCGACAACATAGCGGCTGTCGTTTCCACTGGAACAGGGACCGCGCGAACTGCTAGCCACACCCAGGCCCTCTACACCTTCCATGTCTACTTTCAGATCAGGCGGATCCTAAAAGAGATTCAGGCACCGCTCCCACAAGACGACGCCTGGGCGGCATTTAACAATCCATTTGACCGCAGAGCATATGAGCGCATCTGTGCAGAGTTTGGGGTGTCGCCGCACACCGGCTGGAGACCGCAGCAGAGCGAAAACAATGGCATAGGAACGATTTACTTCTATGCCACACACGCAGGCTACATGCGGCTTCCAAAGCCGTACGACCTAACCTGGCATTCGTTTACTTTCCGAAAAAAAACACTTTCACATTGACTACATTGCGCAGGGAGCGGAGGCTGACAAGGCGTGGACAACGTACATGCTGGACAGATCGCAGGGCTTCACACATGCAGGCGTCGAGCGTGTTAATGATTCCATTCGAACGTATGTATGGGCCATCCTCGGCGCCCTGGCTCAGACGCGCACACGAATCTTAGGAGAGGGCACAGCATTTGACGCGCAGAAGGTTTCTCGCCAACATCGAGGATGCGGTCTCCTCTACAGTTGACCTCTCATCAGCGATAAAACGCTACCAAGACGTCCTGCAGTATGCAGGCTCCAAAGTTAACTATGTGTTCGGAATCGATCTGTACATGGCCCCCAGTGACATGTTGCTTCGCATAGGCCCTATCGCCGGTTACAACAATGAGATCGTAGTTGCAACAGAAAATCAAAAACTTGGCGAGAACGCGGACGTTAACGTAACAGTAACAGTCGCTCCTCCAAACACAGAAGGAGGTACGGGGGAAAAAGGAGTGGTTCCCACGGCGAGTGGCAAGACAGCGACGCTGGATCATGCCGATCCCATGGCGAGTGGCAAGACCGCGACGCTGGATCATGCCGTTCCCACCGCGCCGGTTCACTCCTCGCGAGATGTCGCTGCCTCCACGGTCCCAGCTAGTCAACACGACGACGAAAAGACCGCAATTATCGTCGGTGTCATCGTAGCTGGGCTGGTGACCATTTGGCTATTTCATTAGCCAGTCGCGAGTCACCACATAAAGCAGCCCCGCAGCCGCAACAACCAAGGACCACATATTCTCTGCAAGCCATCCAGCAGTTTTCGACATAAGGCTAAGAAGCCAGCAAACAATGCTCCCAATTATGCCGGGCAGCGACGCCGCGGCTTTTCCGGCCAGCTTTGCGAGGGTTCGGCCGACGGCGTGTAGGTGTTTCTTGACCCACTCTTTTACAGTCCCGCTCGTCGGAACGACTTTCTTGGAAGGAGTCGGTGTTGGGGCCGGGGTGCCCCCGCCCGTCAAAGCAAGCACTAGGGTGGACACGATGAAGCCCAGCGCAGTGAGGATGCTAACAATGGTTATCCCCTGCTCTCTGAACAATGTGCGAAGTCGCTCAGCCAGGGTAGTATCTTCGTTGAGGACGCGGTTTATCGTCTCAGGGATTCGGTTAATCTGTGAGCGAAGAGCCTCCCGACTGGCAGTTGCAGCCTCAAGGCGGGCGGCCCGCTCATCCTTTAGTTCTCGAACACGCTCCGCGACGCGCCTTCGAGAGAACTCATCTACGTCAGTCTCATTGAGTTTTCCTTCCTCGAGAGCAATGCGGTCATCCAATGCTGACAGCCTGGCCAGGTTGTTGGTGAGCTCACCCCGAATGGTCTGGAGGGCCTTGTCAAGCCCACGCAGCTCTCGGAGATTTAAAGGGGGGTCGCGCATGGTGCCGAGGACTTCATCGATTTGCACGTCCGTGAAGGCCGTTTCCATTTTCTGAACAGCGTATGTGGCTACCTTGGCCCTTCCGTCGAGGTCCTGGAGTTCAACGCTTTCGACCGCCGCTGCAGCCCCACCAAGTTCCTCGCTCGCTGTCTGTAGAGCTACCACAGCCTAAGGGGGCAGCTTTGTCGATGACTGACTGCGCCACTCTGTAAACCCTAGTTCATCCCGAATCGCGTTGCTACCGCCACGCCCCCCAGCTACCGTGGACAGGGAGAGAGGTCGGCCTGTACGAAGGTTAATTAAGTCCAAGTTGGGGTAAGCCACAAGGCGCAGCTTCCCGTCAATCGTGACTTCAAACTTCGAGTAATCCCTACCTAGGTTAGGAGTAAGCCCCCTATCTGCCTGGTAGTTGTAGTAGTCATGGACAGTTGTCTGGACTAACTCTTGCTGAAGAGAGATAGGGCGCTCACTTTCCTGCGCTTGCGCGTCCGAAGGACCCACGCTGCCTGTTGACAAATCGACATCGTCCGTTTCCTCGTCCCTCCTCGTTTCTGTCTCTTCGAGACGGCCGGTATCAACATCATAGTCTGCCATATTGAACTATCACAGCTTATCACTTCAATAAGATGGCTTCTTCACAATACGGTCGCAAGCTTAATATCTACCGCAGACTTCGTGAGCCACTTGGGATCAAGGGGGTTCGCCAGGCAGTTGTGATCACAAACAACCCCAGCACTATCGATCAGAACCAACAGCTACTGGTGCGCTTTCCCAATCTCGGAGCGAACGATGTTATCGTTCCGGGGACCGCCCGCCTCGCCTTCAACATCGAACTGAAATCATCCGACGTGAATCGAACCGTGGTTCAGAATCTGGGCCGCGCAATCATAAAGAAGACAACAATCAAAATCAGCGGCAACGAGGTTATGAGCATTGACGACTCCGACGTATACCACTGCTATCGCGACCTGTGGAAAACAGCCAAAGAGCGCAATAATGCAGCCTACCAGGGTATAGATACTGGCAGAACCAAGAACACGACAAAGCTTCGGGTTGGTGCCGCGAATGCTGAAAACAAGAAAACAGATAAAGCCATAGCACGGGCATACGGCAACCGCTTCTTTGTCCCGCTTGACTTCGAGCTGCTGGACAGCCACATGCCTTTCTACCAAAGTGCGCTTGGTGATCGTCTGGAGTACGAACTGACATTCAACGATTATAGTCGCGTGATCGTCGCAGAGGATGATCAAGCTGCCAGTTACAATATTGAAAACATCTGCCTAGAGTTCGAAATGGTCACGCAGAATGATCTCGCTAGATTGATCCGAACCCAGTATGCAGAACGCCTAGCCATCCTCTACGACAGGGTGCTCCGCCACCGCAAACTGACACGTAACAAGTCTGACACTCTCTGGAACATCAACTTGAACGCGCCCGCTCGCAGCATGAAGGGCATTCCTGTCCCCTGGAATCGCGACACTGAGGACTTCTATAATCCGCTAATCACGAAGGTAGAGGTGTGCATCGAGGGGGTGCCGAATCAGCTGTACAGTCAAGGACTGAGAGCGCACCAGCTGTGGGATGAGACCAAGAAAGAGTTCGCAGCCGGTAGTAAACGTCAATCCGAGGTTGCAATGGCCGCAAAAGACCTGGATCTGGCAGACGTCTCCCTGGGGGAGTTCCTGACAACAAAATATGCACTATGGCTGGATCTGCGAGCCACGGACGATGATAGACTACATGGGAGCGGTCGAAGAGTGGTGAATGCCAGCGAGGGCATCACCATCCAGATCACAAAAGAAGCAGACGAGGATGGCCGACTCAAAGAAGTGCTCAATTAATGGCGCAGCCCCGCTGCTTCCCAAAGACCTCCACTCCGCTATTATATGTGGCCAGACAGGGTGTGGTAAGACAGTTTTCGCCCTTGACCTACTCGAAGGCCACTTCCGTGGTGTCTTTGAGCACATCATCATCCTTTGTCCCACGATTCGCTACAACAACACCTATCTAGCCTGACATTGGGTCTGGGCTGACCCAGAGATCTACATAGTCGACCCCGGCGAGCGCCTCCACGACTATCTGCGAGCATTCTATTGCCTATTTGCCGGAGAACACACTTTGTACATCATTGACGACTGTGCCGCAAGCAAGGCTCTAACCAAAAAGAAAGACAGGCTGTCTGAGCTAGCCTTCAGTGGCCGCCACACAGAGCAGAGCGTTTGGGTGCTGACCCAGAAGTACAACTCGGTCTTGAAGGATCTACGAGAGCAGACGCGATGGTGCGCTCTGTTTCACTGTAAGGACCGCGATTCCACGAGAACGATGTTATTCCAACAAGAGATGAGCGACTCAAAACTAGGGCGCTGCTGGCAGAGACAAAATATGCAAAGCTCCTGCTAAAAACTGACCAGCCGGCTGCGTATATGGTTGTTAGCTAACCGTTAACTGTTGTTTAGGCCGTAAATGTGGGAAGTGCTACTGCTTTGCCAGATTCTTACTCTCGGGGCCTTTGTGTATATCATTTACGAATATATTAAACTGAAGAGGTACGTAAGTCATAGTGTTAACCTTTGCCAGCGGGACGCGCAAGTGATACGGGCCACGCACGTAGCAAACATGGATTGCGATGAGATTGTTGACAAGCTGTTGGAAGAAGAGGCCGACGGTCGTGCAGCCAAGGCGGCTACATCTAGTTGCCACGACGGCGCGGCAGCCGGAACCGCAAGGTCTCGCTCTAGCTCCGTAGGAGCCGCCGGGATGACTATTACTAGTAAACGCGAAAGACTAGCAGCATTGGCCGCCGGAGGACAGGCCAAGGAGTACATGGGGACGGTCATTACACCGGACCAGGTCGAAAGCCTGGACGATATAGAAGTTCGCAAACTGTATGCTCGCTATGAAGCGCGCTTGGGGGCTAAGATGACTAAGACCTTGGGGACAGCTGCACTTCAGCTCTATGCCATGGCAGCCAGCACTTTGCTCCCCATTCCATCTGAAAATCAGTCAAAGCTCGTTGCTGACCTAGAAGATGACCCCTTCGTTGAGCATGCGCTAAGCAATGCTACCTGTCAGCTATACCACCGCTTTGGAATGCTCTTAGCACCCCTGACCACATTACTTACCACTGTTCCGACCGAAACTACGGGGACCGAGCAATTAAAAGATCCTTTTCGTATGCAATAATGTCTTCAAAGATGTCAGAAGGTAAAAACAGTAGCCGTGCCAGCGGGAACGGCGTATAAAACATGGCCTCGATTGCCTTGCTAGTGGGTGGAGCTCTGGTCAATGCTCTTGCCTTCAGTGGGTCGAATTACCTCTTTTCAATGTTTCGAAGTTCGGGTGTTGACGAAGAGCGCAAACGTCATGACAAGGCTATAGAACAGCTCCAGGCTGCAAGGGATGCATGGACAAAAAAGCGAACCGAAAGGCTTGACTGGAAAAATGAAGAGCTCCGACGACCGGGACACGCCGTTCGCACATTCCATGACGTCGATGCCGCAATCCGCGAGTACTCACAAGTCACGGGCAAAATACTTGACCCCCTCGGCTCAGAGCCTCGTCTTTCGGACTTCTACGCGCCGTCTGGTTCGCAGAAAGACCGCGAGATTGCCTTCATCTTGCTGGGGATGGCAGCTACAGGCCTGGTCAGCTATAAAATAGCCAAAAACTTGTAGCCTATTAGAGCCGCATGTTTTGTGCACAAGGCCAGTTGCCACGCACACTAGCAATATTAGAGGCTTTCACCTCTTGGAATGTCGGCACGACAGCAACTACAATGGGTCGTGAAACGAAAAAGCTATCCCGACGCCTCGCGGGGCACTACTACAGCCCGAGCGGTTACTGGAAGGGGCTAGCGGCTATCAAGAACCTCGCCGCAGCAGCCAGAGTCTCCGAAGATATGGCCCGAATATGGCTCAAGAAGCAGGCCATTTGGCAGATTTATCTTCCGCGCCCTCGCCATGTTCCACGCCCGCGTTTTGGTGTAAAGATGCCGAACGAGGTTCATCAAGCCGACCTGCTCTTTCTACCACACGACCGCTTCCCCCGTGTTCGCAAAACCTACAAGTATGCACTCACGGGTGTAGATGTGGCATCGCGCTACAAGGAGGCCGAGCCTCTGGCCACAAAAGAAGCCAAAGAGGTCGCTGACGCTCTCTCCCGCATCTACAAGCGGAGCCCTCTTAGCTGGCCGAAGCTTCTTCAGGTTGACCCGGGGCGCGAATTTATGGGCGCGGTGAACCAGCTACTGACCAAGCATGACGTTTCTGTCAGGCGCGGTCGTGTGGACATTCATCGGGACCAGGGGATCGTGGAGCGCTTTAACCGGACCCTGGGTGAGCGGTTGTTTGGGCACCAATACGCCCAGGAGATGCGACTTCCGTCGGGCGCGCATTTATCGGAGTGGGTGGCTCGACTGCCTGCCGTCGTTAGGGCCCTGAACGGAGAAGTGACCCGCCTCACCGGTAAGAAGCCTAAGGATGCCATCAAGGATGTGGCTGTGACACAAAAACCCTCTTCTGTTGTTGCTGGTCGCCCCGTTGGTCTCAAAGAGGAAAAGCTTCCCTCTGGTGTTGGCGTTCGGTACCTATACCAGGATGGCGAGCTGGAGGGTGGAAGACGTCGCGCGACGGATCCAGTGTGGTCCCTCCAGGTGTACCGGCTTGGACTCTCTGTCACCAAGCCTGATGAGCCTGTCCTGTATCATCTGCAAGATGGCCCTGCTCGTGGATTTGTCCGGGAAGAGCTCCTTGTGGTGCCTCCCGATACTCAGCTGCCGCCGGATGGCGTTCTACGTCCCTAGGATCTCTTCAATAAACGCATCCATCTCACTCACCCCAGCGGGGACGAGGTCCTTGTGGCCGTAGGCTAGGGTGTCCACCCCATTTTCTTCGATCCAGCGCTTGCTGTCGAAGGGGGACAGTGATACCTTGTTCAAGTGCTGTCCGTAGATGCGGTGGCGCTCAGACCGCAGTACATCCATACCGTGGCGGAAGGTCTTCTTGCCGAGGAGGGTCTCTTTGTATTGCTCATGGCGGATGTGATTCCTAACGACGTTCTTTCTCACGCCCTTGGCCTTCTTGATGTTTTTCCCGCCGGCCTCCAGAATCGAGTCCATCTTTGGACGCAGTCCTACATACTCGGCGATGGGGCGTCCGGCACACTCGTCCTTCATTTTCCCAAGTACCTTCTTGTTCGCAGCGCTCTGCAGCGGGTGGTCCTTAGGGTAGTCAGAAGTGTCGTAGAGGTCGCGGCGCGCAGCCATGTCCTGGTACACGTCCTCTGTCTGGATCTCGAGGAGGAGGGAATCCGTATCTGTATAAAGGACCTGGCAGTGCTCCCCGTACTGAGCCTTCATCTGATTGTAGTAGAAGTCGTACATGAGGTGCTTCGAGAGGTCCAAGATACTCATCCCGACATAAACAGGGCGGTTGAGGACTAGACGGCTCTTGTGGACTTGGATCGCCGCGAGGTCGTCATCGAAGATGTTCGCCTGTGCGAAGGCCGGGCTGGCTATCAGGCGCCTAAGCTTGTCCTCCTCGTACGCGCGCACAAGCTTGACGTTAACTCGCTTGCGGAGGTTTTCCATTGTTTTCCCGAACACACTATTGTTCATGAGCTTGTAGAGGTCCTTCTCAAAGTCGGTGGTTGCTTTTTTCCGGAGCTCGGTGTTCATCCGGATGTAGGGTTCCATCCAAGTGCTCTGCTCGAAGCGGAGGGCCCGGTGAATCTTCTTCAAGCGCATGCCGAGGGATAGGTAGAGCTGCAGATTGCGGTAGTGGAGCACATAGCGATCCTTTTCGTGGAGGTTGGGGACCAGCTTTTCTACCTCAGTTGGCGCCACCCCAACACCAAGGAGGCTGTACTGGTACTCCGACATCCACTCTTTTCGAACCACCATGCGCTCCGGCGCCAGCGGGTAGGCGTTGCGCGAGTCGTGCAGCTCTTCAGGGTACTCTAGGCCCACCTCTAGGATGTACCCTTCTGAACTGTCTGCTGGATGCTCCACTATGAGCTCCTCCAAGTTGTTTACATCCTCCACCAACTTGAAGCCACCTGTAGGCAAAGGTTGGCTCATTCCCCAGCCATAGAGGTTATTGGCGTCAAGGTAGAGGATATGACTGTTCGGCTCAGAAGGGTTGTAGCCCTTTACCAGTGGATTGTTGGCCCTAGCGTATCTTTTCGAAACCATAGAGATTCCACCCCGCAACCCTTTTTCGCTGGTCATAGTCAGTGAGTAGCTCAAGCTCTACTCCTGTTTTCTTGAGCAATGCATCCCAGGAGAGGCCAGGGCTGGTGTAGTAGTGTGCGGGGTCCAGACCGTACTGCCACATGCAGGTCTTTCGGAAGGTCTCGAAGACGTCTGCCAGGAGGAGGACGTCCGTACGATTGTAGAGGTCGTGATATTCCCCCAGATTCCGGCACCCGAAGGTCTCCCAGACCTTTTGCGCGTGAGAGTAATCCTCCTCGCTGATGTGCTCGTCACAGAGCTTGCTGTAGAAGGCTTCCTTTGGAGGGAGTTTGAGTTCTCCGAATCGCTCCCACGAGTCCATATACTCATACGGGTAGACACCTTTGCGCAGCAGCAGCTCTCGTCTTTTTTCGTAAGGTTCATACTGAGTCGTTATTTGAAAGGCCTCAGGCTGGTTTGCTGCCACCAACTTATCAAGAGAGGCCAGCAGGAACTGGGCACTGTCAATGAAACGGAGCTGCCCGAGGGAGAAGGAGATGTACTTTTCTGTGTTGTTTGGGATGCAGGTTACCCTACCCTCCACCTTCGAGATGGCCTGCATGAGGAGGTGCGAGTCGTAGCCCCGTAGGTTGTGGAAGACGACTGGGAATGTTGTGGTTTTGGGGCTCAGCCGCAGCTTGAGGTTGCAGGCGTTGTGGGCGGCACCTCGATACTTCCCCGTGATGTGGCAGTGGTCGCGTACAGAGTCTCCATCTATTAGCGGAGCTAATGGCTTCTCACACACATGACAGATGGTGGCTGTATTGTAGGCCTGCCAGTCCTCTTGGGTCATCCGCATGGCTTTGGGGTTGCTCAGCACCGCCTTCATTTTACGCTCCTCTTGATGGAGAGCTTGTAGGAAGTGCTTTGCTGCATCTGGCCCTCTGTACTCCACAGGCGGTTCTGTGTGTCCATCACAGGGCACCACTACGTAGCAGTAGCAGCAAGCCTCATGCTGATTTGTTTTCTGGGTGTTACTCTTGGTGGGGTCTAGCTCGGGGCCCTCAACCTTTGTTGTGAGAGCCTCAAAGTCGGCGTAAATAATAAATGGGGCTGGAAGTTGTTTCTGGTGATTTTGGAAGGTTAGTTTGTTCTTCCCCTCTTCGGGCATCTCCACCCGCACCGCTGTCTGCCCGATCCCACGGCAATATGGCTTGTGGGCCTCTAGCAGGTCTTTTCTAGAGTAGGGGTTTGCGAGGCACCTATCGCAGAAGTACTTGCGCCCCTTGTATTTGGACTGATCATACAAGAGTCGGTTGAGGTCCTTGATCCAGGTGTAGTGGAACTTGCCCGCCTTTTCGACCAGCAGGAGGTTAATTCTTGGCATGTCCATGGGTTGGTTGCTGGCGCGGTGGACGATGACACCCTTGTCCCAGCCAAATACATTGATAGCCAGGTTGTTTTGTTTTTCAAGCTTCTGGATCTGGGATATGGGTGTGGGGGCGTCAATCCCTGTGAAATCGAGACCATCGTCTGTTGGATACTTGGAGGGTCTGTCCACATGGTTATTTGCAGGAAATAGGGTCGAGCGGAGTGCCCATCGGAGACAGTTGTCATCTTTGTTTTTCACATTGACGACCGCTTTTTTGTTCTTCACAGCTGCGGGGAGTGGGACGTAGGAACCGCCTCTCAGGGGTTGATAACGGGCAATGTCCAGCCAGAGAGTCTTCACTCCTACGACCTTCCACCCCGAGCCTTCCCGTGTCCATTTCTCAAGCGTCTCCTGGATAGTGGGGAAGGCCCTATCTAGTGCCTGGTTGATCTCACTGACCTCCGTGACAACCTCCTACTTGTGGCGGAACACAGGTTCTGCGAACTCCTCGAGTTTCCATTCACGACATCTTTTTAGAAGCTTGATCTTAAGAGCAAGCTGGAATTTGACTCCTCTGAGAGCCAGGATCTCTTCTGTCAGTTTCTGGTGGATCTTGGGGCGCATATGCTTCAAGAAAGCTATTGTGTCCGCGCCGAAAGGATGGTCTTGAGGTACATCCATCCGCCAACCTCGCAGGAAACCCCCAATTACCCACGGCGTCTGCCTGAAGGTAAGCACGCCTGTCTTTTCGTTGCTCGCAACATTGAACTGGTCCAGGATCTCCTTCTGGTAGTCCTGGGTGGTTCGGAAAGTTTTGGAGGCTGTTGGCTCTTCCTTCTTTTTGTGTTCGAACAGCCCCAGAATCTCGGCCATCACTTCGTCAAACTCCTCATCCGTAAGGCGCGTTTTGCCTTTGCTTCTAGCAATAGAACGACATGGGGTTGGTGTTGGCCGCCTGCGTGTTTCACCTTTAGGGATGGAACGACGCGGGGCCGGTGTTGGGCGCTCAATGGAACGACGTGGGGTTGGTGTTGGCCGCTCGCGTCTTTCACCTTTAGGGATGGAACGACGTGGGGCCGGGGTTGGCCGCTCGCGTGTTTCACCTTTAGGGGCTGGTGTTGGCCGCTGCTCAAGGGCAGCTATGCTATCCCCAAAGACCTCGGGGGTGATTTCCCCTTGTCGAAGTAGCTTTGCCAAGTTCTTTACTGTAGTATGTATGGTTGCCATATCGCGTGGGTATATGCTAAAGTAAAGACTTCTCTAAATGGGAACACGGCAACCACTCGACATCCACTCGGCCACCACTCGGCACCCAAAGTGGTCCAGAACCCGCTGACCGCCCGCTAGAGCTCCGCGAAGAGCGCGTCGCGATCCTCGTCAGAGACTCCCCCAATGAAGGGCCTGCCTCCCCATCGTCGGGGATGTGCTTGAACACCCGCCTCCGGGAGCGGCGGCGGGAGCGGGAGGCCCGTCTGACGATCGTCCGCGAGATCCGCCGGTTGGCGCTCAATGGAACGACGTGGGGCCGGGGTTGGCCGCTCAATGGAACGACGTGGAGCCGGGGTTGGCAGCTCAATGGAACGACGTGGGTCCTCGGTTGGCTCCTCTTTCTTTTTCTGTTCGAACGACCCCCGAATCTCCACCATATCTTCGTCAAACTCCTCATCTGTAAGGCGCGGCTGCTTAAGAGCAGCTATGCTTTCCCCAAAGACCTCGGGGGTAATCACCCCTTGTCGAAGTAGCTTTGCCAAGTTCTTTACTGTAGTATCTATGGTTGTCATTTCGCATTGGTATATGCTAAAGTAAAGACTTCTGTAAATGGGATACTACAGAGGGATCAATTGCAGCCAGACGTCGAAACTCGGCCTGAAAGATCCTTTGCTTCTGCTGCCAGGCCTTAACATTTTCGTTCACATATCCGCAGCCTTTGCACAGTGAGAAACGGTTAAAAACACCCACTCCGCACCTGAGGCAGGGCTTTGTGCCACTACCCCTCCGGAGCACAGCAAGGTGAACCTTACAGTAATCCCCCAGGCATCTCCGACCACATAGCTCCGTAGAGCTTAATCTAAGCCACTGGCATGTGTGTTCACCCTTCATTGCACCCTGGTATACTCATTGCAATCAGTATCTAAAAGGAGCGCCCCCTCTCTCTCGGTCCAATCACTCGGCATCCACTCGGCCACTACTCGACAACCACTCGACGACCACTCGGTATCCACTCGTCAACCACCATCCACTCGTAAACCACTCGACACGGCAACCACTCGACATCCACTCGGCCACCACTCGGCATCCAAAGTGAGCCAGAACCCCCATTCTGTGTTCGCAGAACTGAATCGCGCACATTTTGCGTCTGAAATCCACTCGTCAACCACTCGCCATCCACTCGAAAACCACTCGAGAGCCACTCAGCACTATCGGCACCAAAAAGTGGGCCAGAACCCCTATCGTGTATACTACTTAGGGAGGTCAATGATACAAGCTGTTTATCAGCGTATCCCTCCTTTGGCTGGAAGGTTAGCAGTGAACCCCCCCCCTCACCTGACATCATATTTATCAATGACCCCCCCCCCTCCCCCATCTCCCTATACTAACACACACCCAATTCCAACATAGCCAGCGGCATTAAATGATGCAGCGTGGAATTCTTTTAAGACCGATTGAAAAAGAGTTAATAAAACGGAGAGCTATTCGTTGATAAAGTGATTCGCGGTATGGTATTATACATATGACAAAGTGGCAGGGAACGTGACACAGTTCTGCACTACGACGTAGCTGCGAGGAGCTCAGAGATTAAATTCTATATGACGCATTTATTCACATTCACCGGTTTGAGGTAAAATTATGTCATTCTGCATCATGATAATAGATAATACTACATACAACCGCTCAGGGAAACAATGAGGTTATGTTTGTTATACTGACACAGAGATAAAATACAGACGAATCCGACATGATTAATTTCACGCATTCATCATGTCGGCCTCCCCACAAAAACCCTGGAAAAAATAGACCCCGTTTTATGTATTATAAAACTATTAAAATTATTATATTTAAATAATATTATCCTCATCAGCAGTATTTTCGTTATTTTTTGGGATAACACTATCTTAGAATAGCACAAATTCTAGTGCTGAAAATTTGGTCGAGTCCCGTGCGGGATTCGAACCAGCGACCCCAGAGTCAGGCACCTAATCGCCAGCACTGTATGTCGGCGATCTAAACCTCATCAGGACTACCGTCAGTGCAACTTGTCTTGTAGTACGCCACAATTTATTTCTTCAACTTTGGGGCAGCATAAATTATTGAATTGTTTGTTTCAGTATCAAATTCATTTAGGTAGTCAATGTCCATAACCTACGGTACATTAGATGTGTTTAGATAAAGGATTTGCTACATGCACTGTGTACTGACTCAAATCTAACTGGCATGAACAGGAGCCTAACTGTTAAATGTGTTCTACAACACTACAGGAGGTGAGTACAAAGCTGAATGCTAACAATAGGTCTATTGTACTGTGTTTTGTAGGCTTATGATAAACCATAGAGCCTACTGTTTTAGTGGGCTCCATGGATAAACAAAGCCGTGTTTTGATATATGTGTTTCCTGATCTAAAGTCCACCCTGGTTCTTGGACCTAAAATAACATGAAATCCATACAGAAGCTCAAGAAATCAATACACGTGTAATGGGTTTCAGTAATTGGAATTCTTCTGCGCGGGGATATTAATTTAGTCTATACACCGAATGGTAGGGTCAGAATGGAAGTCAGAGATATCAAAATGTACGATCCTGTATTACTGGTTTCATTTCTGTGGGGAAAAAATGTAATGTATTTCTCTTCAATTAAATACTTAAATTAGCGAACTATGGTTTCATTATTATGAACAAAGTTTCTCCATCACTTCCTAGACATTCTGGCCCACGTGAGAGACTGAGCAATTTGTCACTTCATATATGAAGAGTTCCACATTTTCACTACCAAAACTTTTTGTATTACGAGTATTCGTCACAGTCGACATCCATTGGCTAGCAGTGGTCTATTACAAAGACCCATCTGTTTTTCTCCAAATACATGCATTTGTGTTTGTACTATATTGGTTACATGTCTTACATAGTTGTGAATAAAATGAGGGCAGAAACGGTGAACGCTTCTTCAGCGGCACTGTTGTTGTGTTGAAATATTCACCACTGAAATGTATCAAGTCCCATAGCTGTGATTATTATGGAATTTCACTTCTATTATTTCATCAGATAATAAACTTCAGTTATAAAACTCACAACTCACACCAAAGAACGGATCGTTTCCGATCGTCCATCTTACAGAAAGTTACAACATGTCCTAAAATGATAGTGAATCCCAGAACATTATTTTTGGCCTGTTGTCCCCACTCTGGGGTGTACTAAGATACTCCATGAACCAGTTTGTTCAGACGTCCAAAAATTGTTTGAGATTTGTTAGGGGGACAGTGATACATAGTCCAATTCTAAAGCAACCTTAATATAAGTTGTTCATAAAAGGTATATATAACCCTCATGTATTCGAGCACATTCAATGCATTGTATACAATATTTCTTCCGATGTATATAAACTTCATATAATATTTTTTTCGATATATGTAAACTACAGCCAACGGTATCTCAATTGTGGCATATGTCATGAAAAACTGTTTGTGTATTCTGAACATGTTTTGACCAACATGCAGAAATGCATTCCTAACATTAGAAAGAGTTGCATCTTTCTGTACGCAGGCGTGATTATACATTTTTGAAAATATTGGGGTCTGGCCGATCGCCTATATACCACAATGTTTATATCAGTGACTGTTTTGGCATTGTTGAAATCCATGTTAGATTTCGAATACTCAATTCATATATGTGATACCATCTGCATCTTCTGTTGTCTCACAAGTTCGTTCCACACCCATGTAATAAGTCGTCGGCATAAACTAACTGATAATAAACACATTATCCTAGTGCCGAACTATATATGACTAAACCCGTGCAAGATAAATTATTGTCATGTGCAACTGTCATTCTTCCATCACTGTTGGGTGACATGCACAACATTCGCGTGCCAGAAATGTTTCCAGGCAATCATGCAGTGTATTCTATGACCAGACAATCATGCAGTGTATTCTATGACCAGACAATCATGCAGTGTATTCTATGACCAGACAATCATGCAGTGTATTCTATGACCAGACAATCATGCAGTGTATTCTATGACCAGACAATCATGCAGTGTATTCTATGACCAGGCAATCATGCAGTGTATTCTATGACCAGACAATCATGCAGTGTATTCTATGACCAGACAATCATGCAGTGTATTCTATGACCAGACAATCATGCAGTGTATTCTATGACCAGACAATCATGCAGTGTATTCTATGACCAGACAATCATGCAGTGTATTCTATGACCAGACAATCATGCAGTGTATTCTATGACCGGACAATCATGCAGTGTATTCTATGACCAGGCGTTATGTTTTTCATCAAACATGAGAAGACAATTTCATGCGCCGTTGGCAACCAGAAGCAATTAGCTTGTATAATGAAGGACATGGCTACTCTGAGACGTTTTTCTCCCATCCAAATATGTGTACCTAATTTGCATTTGTCAAACCAGTTCAAAAGACAACACTGATTGATCTATACATCATCTACTACTCACGAATTGAATGGCCACTAATGCAAAAAAATATATAATAATAATAAAATAAATGAATGAATGCAGCATTTGAACTGAACCAATCTAAGTTGAGAAAACAAAATGGTTCACATTTAGTTAACTTAAAACATTCGAACTCTACCCTACAGCCGTGAGACGATGACCACCGAAATCTAGTTCAATAAGAAAGGGATAAAGGCCATTAGATGAATTATTGTAAAGATCTGAATCAATGTCATTCTAGTCTGTTAGAAATGCAATGCGCTTTAGAGGCATTTGGTTATCATCTATATACAGAATCAAATATGACACAATCCAATATCTCCAAGAACTATATTTGCCTTTGTCTTTGCAAACAGTTGATGGTGTAATTATTCAAGGCTAATGGTTCGTCAAATCTTGACAACGACAGACTGTTTGTGTTCCCGAGAGGATAGAATGAACGAGCGAATTAGAGCAGTTAACGGACAATGGAAATCGCACATCTGTCGCTGACCAAATGTCGAGGATTCCACGTGATTACAAATAGAACAGTACATAGGAATACATTAGAATGTCTCGCACACATTGGCCAGATGGAATCATAACACGGTTGGAAATCCAGTCCAGCAAAGCATTGTTTCATCAATAATCCATCTACATTCTCAAATTGTCATCGCGATATATCACTGATTCACGGTTTAGCATCTCCACTAAATCTGAAGTATTTGGCAAAATTTAAAACGTGTTTTCTTTTGCATCCACCCACACATTTTATACATAGTTCATCCGCGTCCGTGTCCAAATGTCCAAACACATAAGGCATATCTCATTCGCAGAGTACATTGAATTTAAAACGCCCAAGAGTTCCTGAAGTACATTTCCGCTTTGATAGCAATATCAATACACGCCTGCATGGTATGCAGGGGTACAACTCCATAACCTCATTGTAGAAAAACTTACTTGTAACTGTTTTGAGACAAATATTGACATTCTGGTATTTAACGATAGTTTAAGAGTATTTAGTCCGTCGTAAAACCTTCCACGCATCAAATAACAGCGTTTCATTACATTCATTATACGATAAATCAACAGTCTGTTTCCGACACTACCATAGGTGCCTTCTATCGTTCATGACTCACTTCAAGAAAAATCTAACACATGCTGGAGGTGACTGTTCATCTATCAGGTCTGATATACTATGGACAGCCGTCACCCATGAATAGACGTCCGTGTCACAAGACCGTTCTCTTATGAAGTTATTGCCACGCAAATCTACATCTGTTAACAGTGGTTCTCAAGAGACAGAATGTATTTCACCCACGCATTCATTGTGAGTGACCATTTGAATAACATGGCGATGTTAAATACACAGTGATTTGAAATAGAAACCGATTCTTTAACTACGCCAGAGTGGATATGTTTTTAATTAGATTGGTCCTCGACAAATATTACTTTCAGTGATGCAAAGGCTCTAGATTCTAATTGTAATAATTTAAGCGTGACCGACACAGTTTCACATTTAAACGCCAAAAGATGAAGGCACGGACCCAGTAATCGATGTTTATCTTGATTTATACCATTTAAATTACAGAGACATCTCAAGAGCGGACCATATATTTTTTCCTAGTTATGCCCCTTGATCTTCGACAAGAACCGCTTCCTTCTATTCTCTTGTTAACGCAACTTTTCATGGTGCTTGCTAGATATTTTAAATTTGCCAAAATTATCATAACCATAGAGAGATGTGCACGAGACCTCTTCGACCTGATCCAACAATATTTCCTGAGTTATACCCCTTGATTTTTGAAAACACCACTTCCATCTGGTATTCTCTTTCGAGAATGCAACTTATCAGGTCGTATACGATTCTTGAAACATCATAAACTTTTGCATGATTTCTTCACCAAAGGATAAAATCTGAAGTTCTGTAAACCATTGATCATCATAATGTGATGTATGATTTCTTGATAAATTGCTTTTCAATAGAATGATCCCATTGTCATCACATCATTGATCAGCTGATATGGTGATTATCTCCTTAGCTTCTTTTTAGTGCACATAACCAATATGTGTTATAACAACTGAATATTGTGAGGGGCACCATTTTCCTTGGTAAAATCTAAAAGAGCTGCAAAGCACTGTCTTGATATTGCAAAATCTAAGGGAGCTACATAATACACTCTAATTATTATATGACTGTGTGTGTTACTCCTTCCCCATTGGACCCTTCGCCGCCACGTGGCTGTCGCCAATTTTCCATATTGACTACGAAGCGAGTCTATAAATATGATATTGACGCGACGTGACGAGTGCGTCTTCTAAACCAATGAAAACAGTCGTTGTATTGGCCGTCGGTTTACACTATGGCTGACCGCAGCCCCGAGATCGTGGAGTGTAAAGCAAAATGTATACTATATTTTATATTCTAACTTTCGGGCCTTACAGACTAGTCTTTTGTGTTAAATGCCGTCATTTTCATCTGACGACGACACAGCTGAGCAATCCCCAGCGTACGATTTGTCACAGCGAAACAGCTCACCAATTACCAACATACGAGTTGTCAGAGCATTTCCATCATAGCTCTCTAGATTTGTATCTAATACCACTTAAGCCGGTGCTAGGGGCCGTGTGGTCATATCATCCAAGTTGCCACATGAACAGGTACAATAAAAGCGTACCTGAGATACAACACATATCACGACTCGTTAGATTCTTGGTATGTGCTTTAGAATAGGTTAACCGGAAGACTATACTGTGAAGTCATGTGACTCGGTCAGTATGTCGGCACCTCTTCCCATTTCCCTTATATGTGTTGTAATTTCACCAACTTAACAAGAAGGTTATGAGATGTAGGATTCATATGATAAAACGTTTATAATATTTTGATATCCGCCAATAAGTGATTTTGTGAACCTGATAAGAATATTCTTCTCGGATTTCAGCCACGATGAATAGTTTTCTCAGGTCCCAAAAAACCCCTCATTTACTGACCTCATCGAAAGACTGTTATTATACAATTAGAGTCACTATAATTGTTTTTTTTATATGACGCTGACGTCTCCTTCTCGCTAAATTGGTGAAAGCAGTTAGAATATAGCATAAATTTGGCATTTGCTTTCTTCGACGATCTCGTACCTGCTGTCAGCCAAAGTGTAAACCGACGGAAAATCCAACGATTATTTTCATTGGCTGAGCAGACGCATACGTCACGCCGAGTCAATATGACATTTATGTACCCGCTTCGGAGTCAAATATGGAAAATTAGCGACAGTTACGTGACGGCGAATGGTCCAATGGAGAAAAACTAAAACGCACAATTATATAATAATAAATAATATTGTACAATATAAGAAAGCTACAATATACTTTCCAAGAGATGAGATTATTACTAAAGTTCTGGATGATCACTCTCGTAAACGAGAGCAAATATTTGATTGAGGTAAACAAGAGGAAATACTGGGTGAAATCGAAAATGAGATAAGCCATTTGAGCAATATAAGAGGGAGGGAGGGAATTTGGCTTAATGTCACAGTCAAGTTTGTTTCACTCATATGGTGACAGTCAGTTTGGTTGGTGGAGGAAGCCGGAGTACCCGGAGAGAACCACCGCCCTTCGGCAAGTAACTGACAAACTTTCACACATGGACCAGCTGGGCTCGAACCCGTGCCGGTTCAGCGGTGTGAGGCTAGCGGTCACCAGCGAAGCGCCTTAGACCACTCGGCCACCGAGGGCCCCGAACAATATAAGAGGAAATACTGGGTGAAGATACTGGTGCCTATTTGGCATCGGATTATATGATCTTGGGTAAGTGGACACGTGGCTAAATACTGAGATATTTGATTGAGGAAACCAAGGGGAAATACTGGGTGGATTTACTGATGTATACATGTGTCGAGTTTTGAGTAGACAAAGGGTGATTGACAATGACTAGCATTACACTTGGTAGGATTTGATGCCAGGATCGGTTAAATAAGTGAAAATGAGCGGGCTTGATAGAAGGAAAAAACATAATGGGCGACATTTCTGCAATGAAGGAAAAGAAAGGTATATAGTTGTACCGATGAGTGTGAAGAGAACAGCTGTCGTTTAATCAGAATGTGGGGATTATCAATGCGATACTGATATCTGGGATCATGCGTCGGATGGGTTCACAGGCCCGCAAAACAAGAGATTTGGGGGGGGGAGGAGGGGTGTGGTAGGAGGGTGAAGCGTCGAAATATGGGGTCTCTATACCCCATGCTGTTTATTTATATAAAGCATGGGGTTATATATAGAGACCCCATATTTCGACACTTCACCCTAATACCACACCCACACCCCCCCCCCCCAATCTCTTGTTTTGCGGGCCTGTGGATGGGTTGAAGAAAACGGGTTACAGGGTGTGTTCGCACGACCAGTGCCCATCGCGGAGCGATGGAGTGGTGCCGAATTACATTCATCAATCCATCATGTAGACATATGGTTAATTATATCAACTCTGCCATCGCCAAATTGTAAACCACAAATTGTCAATTAGCATGACATGCCAGAGATTTTTTCCGGTCATTTACAAATGAAAGACAGTACCATCGACATATATTCTGGAGACTGACATTGAAACTCAGTAGTTAAATTTTATCTGGACTGGATGATTTAATGTTACTTCTATGAAATTATCTTACGGTCTCCCTGAGATAAACCCGTTCCTCTGGAAATGACAACTATATGTCCAGTAAGGAAATTCGCAAGGAGCTGAGGGCACTGGTCACAGTTTTAGTCATTGATTGATTGGTACGAATATTTTGTTTGAGTCTGTGGTATATCCAAATCTGTGACACTCAAGTGCAGCGTCATATGTTTTGTGATATTCCCACGGTAAATGCAATTATAGCTATAAGAGTATATCAGTAACAACGAGGAAATGGAGGGCGTGCTAGTGGAATATGTTTGTATGTTAGGCAGCCACTTGCCTCTGTATATTTGTGTACACATTAGACTCATCATCAGTTTTCTTCAAATTCAGCCTAGATACAAGCATATACATCCTCCTTGTTATTATACAAACATTCCAATTCATGCAGCTCGTCTAGATATGCTCTTTAGGGCAAAAGAGGACGTTCATTTCTAGATGCTGATTTTTTTACATTTCAGTATTTAATAATCAGGTTACGAGAAGATGATCAATGAAAAAAATGAGAGGGTCACCATACTCGTTAAAAAAATACGCTCTCTGAACTTTCTTTTCTAGATGAGACAGATAAAGAATAATATGAAAATATTGCCTTGGTGCCACGAGGATGTTGCCACGAGGATGCCACGAGGCACGAGGATGTGCATATTGCCCGAGCCGCAGGCGAGGGCAATATGCACAGCCGAGGGGCAACAAAACTGTATATTCCCCTCACAACAAGGCAATAATTTCATTATTATATTTATCAACTGAACTCTGTGCTAATCTATATCAGTAGTAGTATAAACACGGAAAAGGTCGTATTGACCTTTGACCTCTGAGTGCAGTCTATCCCATGATGCAACGCGACAAGGTCAAAGCGATCACGTGATCAAGGCATGTACTGACATGTTTTGGATTGCATCAGCATTGGCTGTGTGCCAAGTTTTGACAACTATAACCTTTGACCTTTGTATTCCTCCGCGGTGATGCGATCATGTCTGGCGGTGATGCGGTTGCCTCCGCGGAGAAAAAGTAGTCCCCAGAATTAAAATACGCTGCATGGTCCGATTGGGTCGAGTGAAGTATCAATGTGAAGCATTCGTGAAGGGGCATCTGATGGGCTGGGTGCGGGGTTGAAATAGCGTCATTCTGCGCATGCGCGGTGGACCAAGGGTATGAAAATAGACGTTTTGGGGTCTAGGGGAGCCACTATTGGTCTGATTGGGTCAAGTGAGGTATCAATGTAAAGCCTATGGGAGGGGGCATCCGATGGGGTGGGTCTGGGGTTGAAATATCGTCATTCTGCGCATGCGCGGTAGACCAAGGGCATGGAAATACACGTTTTGGGATCTAGGGGAGTCCCTATTGGTCCGCTGGAGTCGAGTGAGGTATCAATGTGAAGCCTATGTGAGGGGGCATCCGCCTGGACTAGTGGTTGGGGCGTTGTCAACACTCTGCGCATGCGCAAACAGGGAATTGTGGGAAAAGGGTATGGAAATAGACGTTTTCGGGTCTGGGTGGGCCACTAGTGGCCCTATGGAGCCGTATGAGGTATCAATGTGAAGCCTATGGGAGGGGGCATCCGACGGGGTGGGTGTGACGTGGAACTGACGTCATTCTGCGCATGCGCAGTAGACCAAGGGTATGGAATATACGTTTTGGGATCGAGGTGGGCCACTATTGGTCCTATGGAGTCGTATGAGGTATCAATGTGAAGCCTATGTGAGGGGACATCCGCCTGGACTAGTGGCTCGGGCGTTGGCAACGCTCTGCGCATGCGCAAACAGGGAATTGTGGGAAAAGGGTATGGAAATAGACGTTTTCGGGTCTGGGTGGGCCACTAGTGGCCCTATGGAGCCGTATGAGGTATCAATGTGAAGCCTATGTGAGGGGGCATCCGACGGGGTGGGTATGACGTGGAACTGACGTCATTCTGCGCATGCGCAGTAGACCAAGGGTATGGAATATACGTTTTGGGGTGGAGGTGGGCCACTATTGCTCCTATGGAGTCGTATGAGGTATCAATGTGAAGGATACGTGAGGGGGCATCCGCCTGGACTAGTGTCTCGGCCGTTGTCAACAGTCTGCGCATGCGCAAACAGGGAATTGTGGGAAAAGAGTATGGAAATAGACATTTTGGGGTCTAGGCGGGCCACAATTGGTCCTATGGAGTCGTATGAGGTATCGTTGTGAAGCATTCGTGAAGGAGCATTGGCCTGGATAAGTGTGTCGTCCGTGTTCAACATTCTGCGCATGCGCAGACAAGGAATTGTGGGAAAAGTGCATTGGAAGGAACGTTTTGGGGTCTAGGTGGGCCACTAATGGTCTGATTGAGTCGAGTGAGGTATCAATGTGATGCACACGTGAGGGAGCATCCGACTGGCTGGGTGTGGGGTAGGAATATCGTCATTCTGCGCATCCGCAGGCAGGCCGTGGTATGGAAATAGACATTTTTGAGGCCGATGTGGACCACTATGGGTCCGAATGTGTCCAGCGAAGTGTTATTTTGTAGCTCTCGGGGTATAGACCACGACTTGAAGGGATGTCCACGTCACCTGTGACGTCATCAGTGAGAGTAGTAGCGAAAGCGGGAGTTTCGGAGGTGCGATGGAGTGCATTTGGAGTCGATAACGGCCTATTTTTTCATCCAACTACCCGGTAGAGTTACCTGTGAGTGTGAGTGTATGCGCGCGTGTGTGTGAGTGAGTGAGTGAGTGAGTGAGTGAGTGAGTGAGTGGGTGGGTGGGTGGGAGGGTGAGTGAGTGAGTGAGTGAGTGAGTGTGAATGAGTGAGTGTGAGTGAGTGAGTGAAGCGTGCACAACGTCGGTGAGGCGTCCCCAACGCCCGTCTTAACGCATGGACGCATTAACGACGGTGAGTGAGTGAGTGGGATCCGATTGGACTAATGGTTCCTCCATTTTCATCATTTTGCGCATGCGCAGTCTGACCGTAGTATAGAAGGCAGGCATTTTGGGGATTCGTGGAGGTTTGTTGAGTGGTTCACCATCCCTGGTCAAATGGACCGTGTGGGGTATCAGTGTGAAGCTCTCGAATGGCTGTCGCCCGTCAAGGCCCGTCATTACGCCTTAACGCCTGTCTCAACGACTTAACACCCTATGTTTATGCCTTAACACCCTAGCATAACGCCTTGACGCCATGATACAGACAGATGGGAGAACAACAACAAGGATGGGAGAACAACAACAAGTTTTTTTCATATAGTTTATTTTCCCCTCCATCATAACATACCCACGCTGGTGGAGTCGCGTTGGGTAGATTTACAATTCAAGAAGTCTCTTGTCCAATCAGAGGCCGCCATTTGGCATTGCATCTGCCATAGGCGTTCTTGTCCGTTAGATGTATTCTCGGCTGCTCTTGTCCAATCAGAAGTCGCCGTTTCAGAAAGTTCCAGATTTGCTCGGTGTGACCTAATATGATTCTTACTCATTT
Organism: Hanleya hanleyi; assembly: GCA_036873755.1. Lineage (NCBI taxonomy): Eukaryota > Metazoa > Mollusca > Polyplacophora > Lepidopleurida > Hanleyidae > Hanleya > Hanleya hanleyi. The sequence continues at coordinate 55,873 of JAVTVY010015477.1, forward strand.
ATTCATCCGCCTCAGATACTTGTTTGCGCATTCTGAGTATCTATCAGTGCATGGGTGAATACATTCAGGGGGCTCGGAGCTCCGGAGCTCTTTGAGCTCGGGGAGGCTTCCCCAACATCTTTGAGGCGTCCCCAACGCCCGTCTTAACGCATGGACGCACTAACGACGGTGAGTGAGTGAGTGAGTGAGAGTGTGAGTGAGTGAGTCTTCCGGTTCCGGTCACGTGACAGTAAACATGGAAAAACCCGGATGTAAGATGAGGACCCGGCTGTAAAACCACAGTACCCAGGGAAGTGACCTTTGACCCTGCGCTACTCGGAAGTGACGTCATCGTACGCAGGCACACAGACAAACACATACCTGGTGCACCCACACCCTAGTGTACCCTATGCCCTACGGGCTATAGCGTACAGGGTGCACCGGGTATGTGTTTGTCTGTGTGCTTGCGTACGATGACGTCACTTCCGAGTAGCGCAGGGTCAAAGGTCACTTCCCTGGGTACTGTGGTTTTACAGCCGGGTCCTCATCTTACATCCGGGTTTTTCTCACTCACTCACACACTCACTCACTCACTCACTCACCGTCGTTAGTACGTCCATGCGTTAAGACGGGCGTTGGGGACGCCTCAAAGAGGTTGGGGAAGCCTCTCCGAGCTCCAAGAGCTCCGGAGCTCCGAGCCCCCTGAATGTATTCACCCATGCACTGATAGATTACAAGCGTCTAGTCCGTCATTCATAATCCAGCCGTCGTCCATTAGAGAATATCCGCGTCCATAATCCAAAGACCTATTCCATATTCCATATAACAGTATTAGCACAAATTCAAAAAGACAATCATAGTATACATAAACATAGGCTTGTTTCCTGCAAGAGAGAAGCGGTCAACAGTTTTCAATGATGCCGGCAAGACATCATGATGTTCCAAAAATATCAAATCCGTATCGCTGATCGGTATTCTTAATCCATAATATTCGTTGTAAAGTCGTCATCTAAAGAATGATGTATCTCAGTCACCCTTTGATTGTGACTGTTCATATGAGTACCATGAGGATCTTGAAGTACATGGGTTCATACGGCCCCTAGCCCCGGGTTAAGCGGAATTAGACACAAGTTACGAAACGTAGCGCCATAGATCTTGCACGCTACGTTCGTATTTGCTATCAGCATGCGATATGTATCGCCAAATTTGAGAAACTTTGAGTGGAGGCGCTTGGTGGAATAGCCCTGTTTTATAAGTTTCTGCAACAATGTTTTGTGACGTTGATTAAAATCATCACATTTAACACAGGATCTAGCAAATGCTACTAAGCGAGATATGTATACGCCATATGCAGGTCCACTGGAATATTACTATCCAGAAAGGGATAGTTTACGATGTCGAAATTGTAATCATCTCTTTTGTCATAAAGTCGACGAGAGAGAATGCCCGCTTCATTTTATAGAGGTAGAGATCTAAATAAGATGTGCCTGTAGGGCTATCTGTAGTTTCCTTCAAATCCAGTGAAGGTGGATATATATCCTTCACTGCGTCATTTATATAGCGATTATCCACAGCGAGAAGATCGTCTATATAGCGTTTGGTGAATGAGAAGGAACGGGCTCAGATACTCAGAATGCGCAAACAAGTATCTGAGGCGGATGAATAAATGAGTAAGAATCATATTAGGTCACACCGAGCAATTCTGGAACTTTCTGAAACGGCGACTTCTGATTGGACAAGAGCAGCTGAGAATACATCTAACGGACAAGAACGCCTATGGCAGATGCAATGCCAAATGGCGGCCTCTGATTGGACAAGAGACTTCTTGAATTGTAAATCTACCCAACGCGACTCCACCAGCGTGGGTATGTTATGATGGAGGGGAAAATAAACTATATGAAAAAAACTTGTTGTTGTTCTCCCATCCTTGTTGTTGTTCTCCCATCTGTCTGTATCATGGCGTCAAGGCGTTATGCTAGGGCGTTAAGGCGTAAACATAGGGTGTTAAGTCGTTGAGACAGGCGTTAAGGCGTAATGACGGGCCTTGACGGGCGACAGCCATTCGAGAGCTTCACACTGATACCCCACACGGTCCATTTGACCAGGGATGGTGAACCACTCAACAAACCTCCACGAATCCCCAAAATGCCTGCCTTCTATACTACGGCCAGACTGCGCATGCGCAAAATGATGAAAATGGAGGAACCATTAGTCCAATCGGATCCCACTCACTCACTCACTCACTCACTCACCGTCGTTAATGCGTCCATGCGTTAAGACGGGCGTTGGGGACGCCTCACCGACGTTGTGCACGCTTCACTCACTCATTCACACTCACTCACTCACTCACTCACTCACTCACTCACCCTCCCACCCACCCACCCACCCACCCACTCACTCACTCACTCACTCACTCACTCACTCACTCACTCACTCACTCACTCACTCACTCACTCACTCACACACATGCGCGCATACACTCACACTCACAGGTAACTCTACCGGGTAGTTGGATGAAAAAATAGGCCGTTATCGACTCCAAATGCACTCCATCGCACCTCCGAAACTCCCGCTTTCGCTACTACTTTCACTGATGACGTCACCAGTGACGTCACAGGTGACGTGGACATCCCTTCAAGTCGTGGTCTACATCCCGAGAGCTACAAAATAACACTTCCCTGGACACATTCGGACCCATAGTGGTCCATATCGGCCTCAAAAATGTCTATTTCCATACCACGGCCTGCCTGCGGATGCGCAGAATGACGATATTCCTACCCGACACCCAGCCAGTCGGATGCTCCCTCACGTATGCATCACATTGATACCTCACTCGACTCAATCAGACCATTAGTGACTCACCTAGATCCCAAAACGTTCCTTCCAATGCACTTTTCCCACAATTCCCTGTCTGCGCATGCGCAGAATGTTGAACACGGACGACACACTTATCCAAGCCGATGCTCCTTCACGAATGCTTCACAACGATACCTCATACGACTCCATAGGACCAATTGTGGCCCACCTAGACCCCAAAATGTCTATTTCCATACTCTTTTCCCACAATTCCCTGTTTGCGCATGCGCAGACTGTTGACAACGGCCGAGACACTAGTCCAGGCGGATGCCCCCTCACGTATCCTTCACATTGATACCTCATACGACTCCATAGGACCAATAGTGGCCCACCTCGACCCCAAAACGTATATTCCATACCCTTGGTCTACTGCGCATGCGCAGAATGACGTCAGTTCCACGTCACACCCACCCCGTCGGATGCCCCCTCACATAGGCTTCACATTGATACCTCATACGGCTCCATAGGGCCACTAGTGGCCCACCCAGAACCGAAAACGTCTATTTCCATACCCTTTTCCCACAATTCCCTGTTTGCGCATGCGCAGAGCGTTGACAACGCCCGAGTCACTAGTCAGGCGGATGCCCCCTCACATAGGCTTCACATTGATACCTCATACGACTCCATAGGACCAATAGTGGCCCACCTCGACCCCAAAACGTATATTCCATACCCTTGGTCTACTGCGCATGCGCAGAATGACGTCAGTTCCACGTCACATCCACCCCGTCGGATGCCCCCTCCCATAGGCTTCACATTGATACCTCATACGGCTCCATAGGGCCACTAGTGGCCCACCCAGACCCGAAAACGTCTATTTCCATACCCTTTTCCCACAATTCCCTGTTTGCGCATGCGCAGAGTGTTGACAACGCCCGAGCCACTAGTCCAGGCGGATGCCCCCTCACATAGGCTTCACATTGATACCTCACTCGACTCCATCGGACCAATAGGGACTCCCCTAGATCCCAAAACGTGTATTTCCATGCCCTTGGTCTACCGCAGAATGACGATATTTCAACCCCAGACCCACCCCATCGAATGCCCCCTCACATAGGCTTCACATTAATACCTCACTCAACTCCATTGGACCATTAGTGGTACACCTAGACCCCAAAACGTCTATTTCCATACCCTTGGTCTACTGTGCATGCGCAGAATGACGCTATTCCAACCCCAGACCCACCCCATCGGATGCCCCCTCCCATAGGCTTTACATTGATACCTCACTCGACCCAATCAGACCAATAGTGGCTCCCCTAGACCCCAAAACGTCTATTTTCATACCCTTGGTCCACCGCGCATGCGCAGAATGACGCTATTTCAACCCCGCACCCATCCCATCAGATGCCCCTTCACGAATGCTTCACATTGATACCTCACTCGACCCAATCGGACCATGCAGCGTATTTGAATTCTGGGGACTATTTTTTCTCCGCGGGGGCAACCGCATCACCGCCAGACATGATCGCATCACCGCGGAGGAATACAAAGGTCAAAGGTTAACGGACCTATAGTTGTCAAAACTTGGCACACAGCCAATGCTGATGCAATCCAGAACATGTCAGTACATGCCTTGATCACGTGATCGCTTTGACCTTGTCGCGTTGCATCATGGGATAGACTGCACTCAGAGGTCAAAGGTCAATACGACCTTTTCCGTGTTTATACTACTACTTATATCACTAGAGCAAAATATTGTTTTATTTTGCCGGAGCGCAATCCTTCTGAGTTCGTTGTTTTCAGTGGGCAACCGCCTGCAAGTTGCAAAATAATTTATCATGCACGAGATTCCACTGATTCGGAGGTGCTTCACTACTATCGTGTAAATCTCGCAACGCACGTATAGTTGTTCGATGACGCTTGTTAGTTACTCCAAAAATGTGCTTGGGTACGATTCTACTTACAATTAGATGGGGGAAATATTTATTTCTGCTGTATTCTGCAGCTAAAATCAGCTCGACGAACTGCTCCGTGCTCGGCTGTTTGCAGAACGGGGCGACCTCTGTTGTAATTATCTCCCTTTGGTGTATATTCCAGGGAGGGGGGGGGGGGGCGTGGAATATGCAGTTTCAGCGGGCAATATACACCCACGTGACCGGGGAATATGCAGTTTTATCTCATTACAATTCATATAGGGAGACACTCTAAGAAATATAATAATGTAATATATTGGCGGCGTTACTGTTAGTTAATAAGACTTTGCACAAGGTGTTGATGGGCATTAATGTGAATCAATATTGCAGACACTTATATAACAAGGCTATATCACCAATCGCCTCCACTCAAAGTTTCTAAAAAGGTAGGCCCAACAAATTGTAATCGTGTTGACGTGCTGGATTCGGCTGGGATACAAATCATCATCTTCTGATGTTTTTAGAAATATGTAGTCAATACATTTGTGTGATCATACAATTCAAGGTTTCCACATGACCAACTACAATAAAAACAAGGCTGGGATACAAATCATCACGGGCATCACCTTATGATGTTTTTGGAAATATGTAGTCAGTATATTTGTCTGCGCGCTCATGTGACTTCTTGTCAGTACTCCGGTATCGTTTTTGGTCGGCACGGGCCTCACACGTAGTTGTTCTGAATACGGTCACATAATTCATCATTTCCCATGAGATGACTTGATACAGCTATTACATCATCGCTCTGGAACATTTATATCTAAAACCGCTGAAGCTGATGCTGGGGGCCGTGTGGTCCTGTCATTCAAGATTTCCACATGAACAACTGCAATAAAAACGTGGCTGGGATACAAATCATCACAGGGATCACCTTTGGTTCTTATGATGTTTTTTAGAAATACTAGGTAGATCGCGTGCCCTTTCTAAACTACTCATCGCGCATGCGCAGTCGACCCATTCTACTGTAGGGTGCAAGCCTGGCTCATGGAATCTCAGGTATAGTGAAAACCCCAGGTCTCTCGCCCCTATCCCGCGCCCCACCTATGCGATCCGCTGTGCAGTGAGTAAGGCGGAGTAGGAGGAGGAGGAGGCGGAGTATATAGGAGGAGGCCTAGGAGTATAGGAGGAGGAGGACACGCTACGGATTATACTAGGTAGATGTAGTAAATATTTTTGTCTGTGGGTCAAATGTAATTCGGTATCGTTTTCCACCGCTCTTTTACTGATACGTTTAATTGTTGACTGTATATGGTTAGATTTTGCTTGGGCCGTTTTGTTTTATCTGGTGGTCACATAGTTCATTATTTTCCATCAGATGAATTGATAGGGCTATTACATCATCGCTCTTCAATATTTGTATCTAATACCGCTCAAGCCGGTACTAAAGGCCGTGTGCTCATGCCATTCATCATGTCCACATGAAGACGAACAGCTGCACTGAAAGTGTGACAAAGATACAAATCATCACAGGAATCACCTTTTTGGAAGTTTTTCCTCAGGGAAGTTTTTAGAAATATACATATATATTTCTCTTTGGGGTCATATGACTTCTTGTCAGTATTCCGGCATCGTTTTCCACCATCCTTTTAATGTTGATCTGCTCGAAATGCCACTTTCATTGTGAAACGTATGATGTTTTTTAACAAATTTTCCAAAGTACTCCGAGATGAGCAGCTGCAGCCGAAGCAATTTAAAGGACTGTAGTCAACTGTTCATGTTACACCTGGTAAAACAGTATTATGTTGAAGACCTCTTGTACATTGGTCTCTCTTGTCTATCAGTTTTGACCGGGGATAGGCCAATGTGCCGATGGCGCTCTATTGGTATCATTCCAACACAACAAAGAGCTAACGCGGTAATGTCAATGAGTGGTAAGAATAAGGTGAAATCATGTTAGTCTGACAATTAATATAGGACAGTCCGATCGTTAGCCATTCACTGACAAATAAGTGAAGAAACTCGAGAAATGTTGTTTATTCACATGTGCCAGAGACAGTTAGAGCCGAAAAAACGTAACCGGTGCCATAAACACCAGACAAAATTAGCAGGGCTAAATGCACGCCTAAGGATACAATATGTTAGTCTCAGCCGTAAGATTCACATCTATTGTAAGATTCACATCTATTGTAAGATTCACATCTATTGTAAGATTCACATCTATTGTAAGATTCACATCTATTGTAACATTCACATCTATTGTAAGATTCACATCTATTGTAACATTCACATCTATTGTAACATTCACATCTATTGTAACATTCACATCTATTGTAACATTCACATCTATTGTAAGATTCACATCTATTGTAACATTCACATCTATTGTAACATTCACATCTATTGTAACATTCACATCTATTGTAAGATTCACATCTATTGTAACATTCACATCTATTGTAACATTCACATCTATTGTAAGATTCACATCTATTGTAACATTCACATCTATTGTAACATTCACATCTATTGTAAGAAACTATTTTTCAACAAAAATAGGAATATACCAAAATGAATCTATCTTAGACTCAAAAATCAATATCAAAGTTTATAATAAACCGAAATTTCCAATCTAATAGATAAGAGGTTAAACCGGGAAAGATTTAATACTTCCAAGAGTGGAATTAGCTACAATATCAAATCCATTAGGCTGGATTTTCAATCTGATTAATTCAGAGAGGAAATGTATACATGTACAAGTAGATTGTTAGGCTTGATATAAACTTCGAAAACGGGGTAATGTATCAATAAGCTTAAATTCAAGAATCGGTTGAATGCTCAATAAGTCTGAACTTCATATAAAATCCAATTCTACCTTCACACGTGCAAATGTACATGGAATTGGCTTGTGCATTGGTGTAATAAAAATCCCACATACTCCACGGGTGGGAAATGCATACCTGAATGATTAGATGGATTAAATACAGCAGAGTGGACATAAGAAATGCAATAGAATCAGATTAAAATATTGTATACTGAATTTGTGTCGCAATAAAGACACGATGGCACAAATTATCAGTAAGCATAAAGAAGCACATCCTCATAACAGGGGTCCAACCCACCTGACCGCAGTCGAAGGCACTAGCACAGTTAGAAGAATATAAGACAGCTATTCGGTGCGGTCTGCGGATCTGATTGACTTTTCGATTGGTCAATTCTCGATTTGAAAGGGAGACATTCCAAACAGTATCGTGATGTAGGGAGAGAGGCTATTGAGTGACAAACCGCGGGTTCATTGTTTATTTGCTAACTAGCCTGAAATGACAGAAAGGCTGTCATAACAACATGTACCTTAGGCATATCTAGAACAATTATTTGGAACACGGCTCTTTGATTTGCGTTCAGCGACAAAGCTAAACAGTCGACATATGATCGCTCGACAAGCTTTATGCGAAACACAAACACAAATCAATAACATAAACTCGCTATCAGTGAAACCAGTATAGGCTATTGATGAACAGATTTTCGGAGATATTTTGTTAATGAATAATGAGGTTATTAAAGTGATAGAAAAAGGTTTGTATTGGCGGAGTAATCTTAACGCTGAGAGTGTGTTAACGTTAATTTTAATTGCGGGAAGGGCTTGTAGCCAGACCGTGTAGTCGTTCGGCTGACATGCGCTGTTCGGAGGGTGCAAGAAGCAGCGATGGCTATTTTTCCTCTGACAGTGAAGGTCCGCATGAATGAGTAGACTCAGATGATGACGAAGAGTGCTGGTCAAGTAGACAAATACAAACTTGGATTCAAATCGTCCAGACGTCAGGGAATTAAATTTGAGAGCTGACAAAAGTTCTTTAGAAAGACGAGATGCATGGTGCAAAACACCCCAACGCTATCGAAACGCGCATGTCATTTTATCCATTTGGCAATCAATGAAGGGTAAAATCTGAGTTCTATGATGTTGATCACGTCAACCCCATGCAGCCTTCTATTTTCCAAGTACTTGAATCCGTTGAGTTCTTTCATTGCTACAATTTTGTTCCGCAGGCTCGAGTTACATTTAATGTCTTCAATTAAAAACTGTGATTTCTCCCTCCGGGGCCTGGTCGATTCTAGGTGTAAAACAGTCGGGGGTTGGCGATTTTGGCAAAATAAATTAATTTCAATGCGTTGTATGAGGATGCCAAACAGAGGTAATTACATGGTATCTGATAAATCATTACAGAAAACCCGTGACCGAACAATCTAGCGGGCTTGAATTCAGTGCTGGCGAATATAGACGCTAGACATTGAGCACGAAAGTTGAGTTTACCAGTTTATATATACTGTATCGGTATATAGTATTTGTGCTTCTAGTGTTATTCCAAACATACTGTGAATAAAAGAAACTATAACTATAGCCAAAAACTACATGTAAATACTCCACCGCGAATGTTGACTCCTGTAAAATGTGTGAATGCATATGTTAGTGAGTGTGTGGTCGAATGGATGAGTTAGAGCACCAAATGAACGAACTTAATATGGCCTAAATTGGTAAATGAATTATTTTTGGCGGGATTTTAAATGGGAAATTT